>SKCR01030155.1:0-43290 GCA_019454045.1 Zanthoxylum bungeanum
GCTTTTGCATAGCTTTTACGGTTTTCTTATTACTGAGCCGTGGTTCTAATTTAAATGAATGGACCGACGCTGAGCCACTGGACCGGTTCTCTTCCCCACGGTTCGTACACTTATTAGCTTTCCATTCCTAGTATCACTTGATTTCTATTTATTGAGATGAGATACAGTTAACAAATTAGGTGAGTGTATATTTTTCTTATTAAATGGTAATAAAGTTTCTACCTTTTCTTGTTGTTTGAGCTCAGTATTGGGTTTTTTTTTTTTTTTTTTTTTTTGATAATGAAGTCCGTACAAGTACTAAATATTTAGTGTTCATTAAAACAATCAACTTTAATTAAATGCTAAGCTAATTTTAGTTCATGACTTGGTGTTGGTGCTACAAAATGTAATCTTTTTAAGCGTTTAGTGTTTAGCAAAATATAAGATTTGCGTTGGTAATTATTTTTATCAAACTTGATTTTGTATTTTGTTTATAGGAAAGGATATGCTATATTAATGAACACATGGAAGAGATATGATCTGCTGAAGCAGTCGATTTCCCACTATTCCAAGTGTCCTGGTCTTGATTCTATACACATAGTGTGGAGTGAGCCTGATCCTCCTTCGGTTTCTCTTCAAAAGTTTTTACAGCATGTTGTACAGAAGAACTCTAGACATGGGCGACAAGTTGAATTGAAGTTCGATATCAATGATGAAGACAGTTTGAACAATAGATTTAAAGAGATTAAGGATTTGGAGGCTGATGCCGTTTTTTCAATTGATGATGATATTATATTTCCTTGCCATTCGGTGAAGCTTGCTTTTGATGTTTGGCGAAGTGCACCAGATCAAATGGTGGGCTTTGTCCCCCGAAAGCTTTGCGTTGAATCGGTTTGTTTTAACTTATTGTATTTGCTTTTGTTGCAATTTCAAGTTCTGACTGTTCTTTAACATTTGGAGCCAGTAATGTTTGTTCATTGTATTCTGTTAATGCTTGTCCATTAATGAGTTTAGATGTTTAGAAAATTTGAACTTTGAGGTGGGAGACATGCCTCTGTAGGTAGATTGCGATTCCTTTGTGTCATGTTCTTGTTCATTGTCCTTTGTGTGTGGATCGAACATTTACCTAACGGTTGAAAACACTTCATATTGTGAAAGATATGCCTCTATAAGTAAATTGGAAGAAGCATTATGGGGTGAGAGACATTCCTCTGTATGTAAATTGTGATACTTTAAGCTTCATATTTTTGTTTATATTCTTATTATTCATTTTAAAGTCGCTGTGATAATAAATAGAAAAAAACTGTGCATCACCTCTGTGTCGTGGATATTGTTGTATGGTCAACCAAGATTACACATTAACAGGGGAGTGCGGAGATTGGACAAATTATACTAAAATTTAGCAACTAAATACAGAAGGCTGATTGGTTTGTTAGTATCTTTTCAATCCGCCGAAATATCTTTTCAGGGCCGGTCACAAGTTCGGTCAAAGAAGGAGGATTGTGTTAGTTCTCGGCAAATCCTAAACAAAATTATGCTAAGAACATTGGCGTTAAAGGATCCATGTAACCGATCCCACCTAGTGGGAATAGATTTTTGTTTGGTCTGGTTTGGTATTATCTATTTTATGGTCAGAAAATCACTTAAACTGCTCTCACATTTGAGTTTATTAATCTTTATGCAGAAAGAAGGTAAGGATTATTATACATATTGTGGGTGGTGGTCTGTCTGGTGGACTGGTACATACAGTATGATACTCTCAAAAGCTGCCTTTTTCCACAAAAAGTATCTGCGTATGTACTCAAATGAGATGCCAACATCGATTAAAGAATTTGTGTCCATGAACAGGTTCTCTTCTTACACAAGATTAATCCATTACTTTATTTTTTTGTTTTAACTTTTTGAAAAAAAAAAATTGTGTTTAATTGCTCTCCTGACTGTCCTGTTCGTTTATCAGGAACTGCGAAGATATTGCAATGTCATTTCTAGTTGCCAACACCACTGATGCTCCCCCCATATGGGTAAAAGGTAAATTATATACTCATATGGGTCAATTAGTTTTAAAATAGCTTTCTGATACTCCCCTTCATTGGTGCTCTCGTTTTTGTTATTACTATTTCTCTGAATTGCTGATTTCTGTCCTTTCATTTTTCTACTTAATCCTATATTCCGATGGACTAGCAGCATGTAGAGATAAGTGTCCAGAAACTTACTTGACAAATACTTTACTGAATTAGATCACTTTCAAAGATCCCTAAAACCAATCCGTCAAGGCATAAAAAAGGTATAGACTAGCATGAGCGAGATTGGTGAATTGTGAAAATGTTGATTGTGGAAAGAGTATCAGTTGAAGACTGTTGTTAATACTAACGTTATATCATGCATGGAACACGTCTCTGTTATTTTCACACTCTTGAGCTGAAACCTCCAAAGCTTTGAGATGTGGATTTTTACGCTACCGGGTTTATGGCAGCTTCTACTTGTATTAATTCAAGTTTTCTGATCCACTCTCCCTTTATACATCCAATAGAATGGAGTTGGATTAAATGTTAATAGGAGACTGCTCTAATGTTATAGCTTTATTTTAGTGATTTTTATATTAAACTGGTTGAGGGATATTATTGCAATTTGCAAACAAAGAACAAAACCAAATGATTATCTGAAAACTTGAAACGCATAGCATTATCTTTGTGAAGTGCATCCATGTCGTAATTATTTGACTCTTTCGATTATTTTTCTTAATAATTATTATCTGTTTTAAACATTGGTGCTGCCATTGTATTGTAGGTCAAATATATGAGATTGGTTCAACTGGAATTAGTACCTTGGGAGGCCATTCCAATAAAAGAACCCAATGCATCAACAGATTCGTTGCTGAGTTTGGCCGGATGCCCTTAGTACCTACTTCAATGAAGGCTGTCGATAGTCGCCACACTTGGTTATGGTGATGCTGTAGTTTCCACTTCCTTTTACGACACGCTAAACTCCTACTTAAAATCAGGTGAGTCAATTCATCTTTTTCGGTTCTCTAGTTTTTTAGCTGTATAAATTGGATTTTTTTTCACATAATTTCTGTATTTTGAAGATAGGTGTTAATTTTACACGTTCGTTTGGACCTTTAATATTATCACCATGTAATTAACAGGCAATTTGAGATTTGAACTTACTTTGTCTTGAAAAAAGTAGTAGTTTGATAAGATTGCAATACTTTAGCAAATTAGAATGACCAAATTACACTCAAAGCTCAATCAAAATTTAATTAAATTTCAAATTTCGACCTTTTGTTAACTGATTATATCAGTGTTGCCAAGATCATCGTGATACAAACTGACCTCATCGAAGCAGAACTGAAGAGAAATGATTCTGAGAAAAGCTCATTTTATGAGCAATATTTATTGGTGTGCACACACACATGACATATGCATAACTGAAATGGCATCTCATCAACAGTTTTTTACAGGCTGAATGGATAAATTAACTTTCTAGGTGATTGATAGATAATACTAAAACAGCATAAATATGATAGCTTGGATGATATCTCATCCCTCTTGATCAAAGGGAACCGTTTAAGAGGAAAACATGTTTCTTCACCACCTGTATTCCAGAGGAAAGAAACTTGCATATTTGGGAGCAGAAGATGAGTTATTGTATCAGTGTTGCCATTGCCTGCCCGCCGTATGACTCCTCTGCTGCCCGTAGATCATTCATAAAAAATCTGCATATCGACTCAACACCTCAGCATCCGCTGGTTCTGCTTGTATTGCTCGCTCGAAGCATTATTCTGGCCCTGCAACAGAATCAGCTAGTTTGGAGCCGACTGAATCGCAACCCACCATTCACATCCTATCAGTAAACATGGTTAAGATTCGAAAATGTATATCGATATATGCTAATTGGGTGCATAAATCTCCTATTATTGATTGGCAAAGACAGATGAAATCGTCTCATGTCTTGGTGGTGTAGGGTTTAGAATCTCACATTGAGGTTCTGAGTTCGAATCCAGGGAATATATTTCTTATAAGAGTATGGGACAATCGAGAATTTTACTTGTTCCGCTTAAGCTCGGAAAATGTGATTTTGGCAGTTGAATTTTCAATAATTTCAAAAAAAAAAAAAAAAAAAAAAAAAAAAGGGACAGCCGACATCAATCTAATTAGGCATTCATACTTTTGATATTGTTTCTGATATTGCAATAACCATAGCAACCAATTGGGCATAATTCAATAGCAGAAGTGGGCTACACCCATCAAGTAAAACCCACATAACTCTGCTACATGCATGCCCTGTCAGCAGCAATGGTGTGTGTATAGATAGATTTGAGTAATAATAACTCAGCTGTCAATTCGATCTGACATTTTACACATGCAAATTTTGATCGATTTGCCAACTGGAGTAATGGGCACATGAGCAATTTCACAAGCACATTTAATAAAAATGACTATATTGATAGAATCAATGCTTGAATTTCCCACCTCACATGGAATTTAATTCAATGTTGATCTCCATAGGGAAGGTAGCTAAAATATGTAAAGGATTCAGCAAGGAGATTCGTCAGCCTGATTATTGTCAATTACTCACTCGTAATTATTGCTAGGCTTGACAAGGCTTTCCTCAAGTCAGCCTATTGAAATATCTTGAAATATTTTTCTTATCGCATAAGAGAGAAATATAATGAAATTCTATCTGGGCATATTTTTTTATATTTAAAAACATATAAAAATTCTAAAGCATTTTAAATGGATCAAGCCTCCACATATGATGGGTCGCACTCCAAATGTTGGTTGAAATGCCTTTTAACACACAAGGCCAGCTTATTTACCACTCATATCACAAACCAAATTTCCCATTTGCATATATAGATTGTTGATGGTGGGTTTTCACTCCGATGAAATTTGAATATCGATGAGGGGTAGAATGAGATTTGTACTTGATCAGAAGGAGAATGATGAAGGCCTAGAGAGGCTGAAGTTATACGAAGGATCCGAGCCCATTATGCGAAGAAGTTTTCCCAAAAACAGTATCGATTGATAGAGCAAAATTGGGAAGTCGACCCGACCCAGAAGAGAGATAGAATTTTCACAGCAGTTAAGCATTTGTGGAAGCCGATCCGATGCGATATATGATACCGACCCGACCTAGTTGAAGTTATCAGAATGACATGATGACCTGGGAAATGGAGCTGAGACCACGGTTATTTAATGCTTAAGAGTGTGTGACGTATGTCTTAATAGAAAGATCGAGCTTCCGGAAGGCTAATGATGATTATGGGAAAAACAACGGTTCTCATTGGAAGTAGCATTTGCCAGCTGCTACAGGGCGGTGTAGTGATAGAGGAATGGCATAGCAGAGCCGCCATAAGCCAGTGCAATGACAGTGAAAAGTGAGTATTCTGATTTGTCGAAATTTAGGGTGGTTGAGTGGAGTTGTTACTACAATGATGACCACAACATGAGCTGATGTCATGGGCGTTGGAATAGTGAATTTAGAAGCCTATATAAAGAAGTTGAAGTCACATATTCAAGAAATAATAATTTTCACATCTCACTACTTGTAAAGAACTCTAAAACCTATGGATAAATATATAAATCTGGTCGGTATCTGATTATCTAATAGAGTGGTAATGGGCTAGTGTAAGACCTGAGGTGTTGTAAACTCCTTGTACGCTCACTACCCCACTTGTAGCTTGGGTTGGTTTTGACCCCGAACATGTAATAAAATACCTCTATGTACTCTCGTGGAAGTAGGTTGGAGCCACTCTCTGCCGAACCACGTAAATTCTTATCTTTGTGATTATCTGTCTGCTTGCTAAGTTTGTTTTGATTCCATACTGCCAAATAAATTCACTGTTGAGGGAGATTTGTTCGATGGGTTGATTTCCTAAATTATCCTTGTAACAAAAAAAAAAAACCGTCAACGGAGTTTGTTACTAGTTGTTTTAGATATTTTGATTTCTATTTTCTCAATATAAATAATAAATATATGCCCGCTTGTATGTGCATTTTTGTGTGTGAATAATGTTGTAAATATAGTGTCGTGAAACAGTAAATAACATGCAAATAAACAAATCAAACCAGAAAATTGGATCTAATATGCATAAACCCTAAAAAATCTTAAAACTTGATAATAAGAAAAACATTGATACAAAGTTGAAAATCAGTAGTCTGGATCGAGATTAATCTCTGTCCTTAAGAACTTATCAGCCCCGTCTCGGTACTCTACGAATGTGTGGCTAATGTTCTCCCAGGATAACCCAGATTCCTCTTGTTCAAGGGGCACACCTTAACAAGATCTTGAACTTGGAATATGGTGGAAATCTCTCAGACTCAGGACACGATATGAGACTCTTTTCTCTTTGGATGAAATTCAGATTTCTTTTCTATGTATTAAAAGGAACATAAAACTTCATTTTATAAGTATGGAATGATGTCTCAAAGGCACCCTTAGGGTTGAGGTGTAATCCTCCAAAGGGTTATTTCCCCATATACACCCCTTGGTGCATAGGATCAATTTACACACAATTGGATGACATGTCCCCATGGGGTATCATCCAAGGGACATGTCCCTTCTCCATCCAAACAAATATATTTGAATATTTGAAGAATTTCTAACAAATAAAATACAATAAGTTGTTATTATGTTAGTAATTAAGTGATCTCATATTTTCAAAGTAAATTTGAGGATGTGAGTACGAGAGTTTTTGTGAGTAATGTAAAATTTTAAATATTTTTAAAAGAGGAAAAAAAAATACAATACGTTGATTTCACCTATTTCTCTCAATTTTATTTCTATAATCGGAGAAAAAAAGGAAGCAAAATATCAAACATTTAATAGTTTTCATTATGTTACCTAATGCTTGTGGCTTGAATCAATATTTTTTTAATATAGAAAAAGTCGAAAAAAAGTCCAACTTACCATAATTAAAGACATTGTCCAAAAATTTAAGTTGATAGATAAGAATCCAATAATGATATTAACTTGGTATTTAGTTTTATTTATTATTTGTTATAAAATTATAATAAAAAGTTTTTGATTGTTTTATCGTGAATTTGTGACGTAATTATTTATTTAATTTTATATATTTCATGTGTTAGTCTAATCAATTTTATAATTTTAATATATTCGCCATAGTCAAATAAAATCTCAATTCCGCCAGGACCATAGATTTTTGGAGAAATAAATCATCAAGATCTGAAATAATAACTACAAACCTTCCATGGATACTTTCAGAAATGTGAATAATAGAATCACCAGAATGTGAACCTTATCATTATAAATTATACCGAAATATTTTACAACTGTGTATCAAAACATCAACACACACAAAATTCTACTAAAAATCAATACAATGAATATTGATTTAATTCATTTTTCAATATTTTTTTTCTTTTGTTTGTGTATGGTCAATAAAATAAACAAAACCTGTAAGTCGAATTCAAAGTTTGTTTTCATGACTCCAAAATTGTCCCAAGAAAGTCTTAGCAGCATCCAAACTCGGATAATAAGTCGGCTCAAGAAAAATATGAGTCAGCGAGTCACAGTACTCCCCATTCACCACCACAACTCGGTTCGCCTTCGCCTCCAAGCTCCCAATCACCACCGCCAGCAACTGCTTATACGCGTAAAAGAAACGCTTCAACGCCGCCTCCACAGCTTGTAACCCTTGAAGCAAATGAATCTTCACATACTCTTTCTTCTCATTATACATTCTCATCGCCGCCTCTTGTACCCTGGGCCCACCACTGGGATCCACGTCCACTCCCAGTATTAACGGCACGTTCCGTTTTAAATCTTTGGATATTTTCGTAATTTCGTACAATCCACGTGATCTAAAACAAAACGGGTCGGACTCGGACAACGATGAAATTGATAACTGATTCTTGAGCCTCAAGAAATCGTCCGGATCCATTAACAAGTGGAGATCTTCGATTTCCGATAGAAGCTTCCAGATTCTTTCGAGTAAATAGCAGTCGTTCGATGCCTCTTCGAATTTTTTGCCCTCGATTCTCGAAACGATGCGTTGTAGGAGCTGTTGTGTTGTGAAGATCCACGATTCGAGGATTTGGTGCGTTGTGTATAGAATTTGATTCTCGTGGTTGTTTATTTGGTGATCGTAAGGGTTCTTTTTGAGAGAGTGTAGTTCGTTTGGTTTGCAGACAGCGTCATATTCGAGGTTCGGTTTTCCGGCGAGGTTCGGCTCGCCTAAGCCGAGAGTGTACGGACACCGTCTCATCTCGCATTCGATCGTGTACATGATTTTCTCTGCCACGTCCTCGGATTTCTGCCATGTCGCCAGTCTAGGTAGCAAGCTATGTTCACTGGTTTTGTTAACTACCGTTGATTCTCCGCCTGGAATCTTCCACACCTCGGCCGAGCTTCCGGGGCGGGGCAAGACGCCGTTCGGCGACGTCAAATCGAAGATCGGAGCTCCGTCGTTGTCGTTCTCGCATAGAATCGCGATAAGCTGGATCTGACTCGTGGCCAGGGACTCCAACCGCCGCTTGAACTCGCTCCGGTTCGTGTACGGCCGGGGATCGGAGAGGACGATCGAGACAAACCGGAACGTGATCTCCAAAGCTTGCAGAGCAGGTTTCAAAACGGCCTCGTTTTGCCAGTCCGGAAACTCCCTCTTGCTACACAGCTTCCTAAGCTCCGGAAGCCGAAGATACTGTTCGTAACCCAAGCAAGCCGAATCTGAACAAGCAACAGGCGACTTACTAGCTCCCTGATACGACGTCGGAATAGAAACGTGAAGCTTATTAGAAAGCCTTGGAGATTTGCTCGGCATCTTCGTTTTACAATCTAAATCAACCATTGTATCTCAAAATGGAACTAAAAACGAGGTCGTTTTTTTTTTCCCTGTTAACGATATTGTTGTTCTTTTTTTCTTTTTTTTTGGCTTAAACACAAACGAGAAATAATAAGAGAAATAAGAAGAGGGGTATATATAAATAATAAAAGGCCGTGTTTGGAGGTAAGATTAGGAAAATACTGGAAAGGCGTGTGGAATGAAAATGAAGCACGAGCATTTGAAAGTCGCATTGGCGTGGAAATGTTTTAAATTATTTTCTTTATTTTAATTTTTTTTTTTTTTTTTTTTTTTCAGTTTCGTGTATTTTTTATTGGTTATTGGACCTTATGGCGCATGAAGCTTATCCATCTGACCGACTGATGGTGATCCAGTACTTAAGTTTTATTTTCTTAAAGTACGCAAAGCAACCACATGCTGCCACGTACTCTTTGGTGTTTTTTTGTTTTTTGGGTTTAAACACGGGATGCTTCTATGAATCTATGTACATAATATCATAATATGTTCCATCCAATCCAATGGGTGAAAGCATGGCAGCTGACATATGCTTTATGTTCGTATATTGTCCACATTTTAGTTTAATTTAATTACTTCTGGATTTTATGTTTTGAAAACGGCCGCGGCCCAACGGCGTTGAAGCGTCAACTGGCGGTCTAAGAGTTTACCCAGTCTTATTTAAAACGACGACTATGTTTTAACAAATTGAATGTTTGCAAATTCCAAAATTGCAAGTATTCGACATAAACTAGAGATATCTTCTCATCTTGTTTCAGCTTGTTTTCTCAATTATACAACTTAAATATCTATCTCCATTTTAATATATATAATAATGCTAATAAACACGTCATTTAATTCACACTACTACTTGACACACAATATTATGAACTTCTTAACATTGTTTTTTGAAATTGTTTGAAAATTTTACCGTCAAAACATCCATTTCGGATTTAAGAAAAACATGTAAAATCTCAAACTGTTCCACCATTTTAAGAAATATTAATGAATAATATTGTTGGCGGTGTAAATAAGCCCTATGACAGTTAAGCAGCACGGCAGGGGTAAAAGGGATAATTCTCATCTTGGTCGAAATCATTAAATGCCGACCCGACCACTTGAGACCGGGTGACCAGGCACTATCAGTTCAGCGACATCATTCTCAGCTCAGAAGCCCATGATAAATAAAGTGAAGTCAGTTTCGGATTAGTAATCCTCACATGAAAAGGAGGTTGTTTCAATTGGGAATTTTTATGCTAAAAGGAATTTGATTTCTCTGTTATTATAAATAGGAGGGTAGAGCGTGTGTAAAGAGGCATCAGAATCATTAATATCAGACTTGTAAACAAAAAACAGAGCTGAAACTGAGAAGCGTGTTTGAGTAATAAAAGTATCATCATTTTTGTGCCCGTGGACGTAGGTCGAACCAAGATCCGCCGAACCACGTTAAAATCTCTTTGTCGATTGACGTATTTATCTGTCTTTTGCTAAGTTTGCTTTTGGTCCCCCATAACCAAACAAATTCACTATTGAGAGATGATTGTCTCGGGAATAATATTATCATATTGCTCTGAGACCAAAATCAGCTGTCAACAAATATGAAATAATACAACTCTCGGCACTTTTTTTTTTTTTTTGGTGGGGGTTGAGAAACTTGTGGATACACAATTCTATGATTATTATTATTTAAAATAGTGAGGGAAAAATTGATCAAATCCCTTTATACAATCCGTATCCCAAATTGGATAATCCAATTAAAATAAATTAGTTGTAGAGAGAAGGAAGGAAAGAAAAAGAAGATTCCAAAAAAAGGGAACGTGTTCCCAAAACTGTTTAGGATAAAGTCTCTCTTCTCATCTCTTTCGTGGGCATTGTCTCATTTCCCACTTGAAAAATTCGGCCTAAAAGAAGGTTCAACTCAATCTCCGTGCTTACCGCTTCAAACTTCACAACCCCCACCGTCCTGATTGGTCCAGCTGTCATAGTGACCTCCAACTAAATCACGTGTACGCGTCCCCACCTTCCTAGACACGTGGTGTGCTTGTCTACTCCCCACCTGTCGGAATTTACATTGGCACATCATGTTAGGCGGTTGCCAAACCCAAATCACCTGTGAGTGTTCCACAAATCACATGAATGGTATTGATCTTTGGTTTGCTTACACGTCTAGTTACTGAACTCGCGTCACATGGGATAATAGCCCGTCATTTCGCGGCTACGGCAAGGGCCGCCGAATAAATGAAAACTATTATTATTTGAATTTGGACATTTCTTTTTCTTTTCTTTTTTTGATTTTTTACTTTGAAGTTATTCCAACTGTGAGCTAGCAAGCATAATCCTTTATTATTATTATTATTATTATTATTATTATTATTATTATTATTTATATTTTCTGGCAAGGAAGCATGTTTTCGGGCATTGGTGCGCCAACGAAATTTTAGCGTTGGACATGCCGCTGGGCCCCTTGGCCTCAGATAATTTGTATACGGGCAAAATGTTTTATCGATAATAGAATTTCACATCTTCAGCAAATATTCAAAGTTTCTAGACCTATACTGGCTATACATATATCCATACATTTTAAATTATAAATTTAAGGCTTATACGTTTTTTTTTTTTGAATCGCTGGAAATTCTGTCGCCAAATCATCTTTTTTGGGTTTAAACGGAGTAGGTAAAACATCTGACTGTCTCAAACTCTTACAAGAAACGCACTCCATGAATTCGAACTCATGACCTTAAGATGAGATCCTGAACTCTACACCATCAAGTCACGTCTCTTGGAACCTTATACGCTATTTATTATCACTAAACATCCACAAATATATTGAAAATTTGATGTGTCCTCTCTTTATCATAATCCAGTAGAGTTCTTCATGTTGTATGAAGCTCTTGAAATGAAAATATAACGCAAAGAATTTGAATTTCAAATTTTTTATGCCATTACAATAGAGTTTAGTCACTGAACCAAATAATTTCAAAATCATCTGCCTCATCACTCGAAGGTAACGATAGTGTTCTTCTCGATAAAGTTAATTAAATTAATATGATATTATGATCAGCATGCCTCTCTTTGTTTTAGAGAAATGAAAAGGGATTTAAACAAATAAACATTGCATGAAAGTGATAGCCAACATTTTTGCCACCTTGTTGCAATCAGAAAATCATTCTACTAACCAACCAATGCTGAGTTGGATATATTTTTATTTTATAAACTTAAAATGTACCTGTTGCTTCCAAAAAAAAGAAAAAAGTATCGTTGGGGTGTGTCAGATGAGCGAATACTCAACATATTTAAATTAAGTGCTAGACTTTTAATATACGATTGTAAAAATTAATGAGTTCTCTAAAACCTGAATGAGATATATAATTAGATTATAGGATGACAATAATTAAAGAGTGGTAGCGACATATTTTCAAAGATGGATTTTGTGTTGGTTATATAGTGTCATTAAACAGAAAATTAACATGCAACAAACAAATCAAAACCAGAAAAAGGAAAATAGATCTAGTCTAACATGCATAAACCATAAAACTTTGATAACAAGAAAAACCTGGTAAACTTGATGAAATGCAGTTCGAGTCGAGATAAATCTCTGTCCTTAAGAACTTATCAGCCCCGTCTCGGTGCTCTACGGATTTTGTGGCTAATGTTCTCCCAAGATAACCCGGATTCCTCTTGTTCAAGGGGCACACCTTAAAAAGATCTCGAACTGATGAAATGGAGGAACTCTCTCTACTCAAACAATATGAGACTCAACAAAATGGATGATATTCAGATGGATTTTTCACCGTGTATTAAGCAACAAGGGTGCTTCCTTTTATAAGCATGGAATGGTGCCTTAAGGGCACCCTTTGGGTTGGGGTACAACCCTCCAAAGGGTTGTACACCTCTTATGTACCCCTTGAAACATAGGACCATGTTACACACAAATGGAGGACATGTCCCTATAGGGTACCATCCAAAGGACATGTCCCTCCTCCATCCAACCAATTATATTTGAAGATTTGAAGAATTTACAACATTTTGATGATGCAACGCGAAAGATATCGACACTTATTAGCGGACATTATAAAAAATTATCGAAGCATATTGGTGGTAAAGACCAAAATGAATGTGAAGACTCAAGTGCTAGTTGAAAAAAAATCTTACGTGATCTTAGTTTTGCGTTTTCTTTGTAAGTGAATGGATAATTTAAGTTTCTAAGCTCATATGACATATACACATTCATTTAAATGCATTAGAGTCATGTGTAAAATATTTTTCAATATTCAAATCCTGCATTTTCTGCACTGAGACGGGCATACTGGTCCCCCATACCGGTGACCCTGCTCTATCTTGGGGCAGATTTACGTGCTCTCTGTAACAAGACTGCTTCATACCGGTCTCCCATACCAGTCAGCTGGAGTTTTCATAAATACTGGAACCGGGACAGTTCATATCGATCCCCATACCAGAGCTAACCGGCATACCGGTTAATATTGTACTTTAATCTTCAACGGTAATATAGTCGTTATGTTTTGGCAGACCAGCATACCGGCCGCTGAGACCGGCATATTGGTCTCAAACAGAGAGCAAATGCAGTTTTACACATTCTCTTTAAAATTGAAGCCCGAATATGTTTTTGCGAAATTCTAGCAATTTTATATATTTTTCTCAAAGGCAAAATATAGAGTTTTAAAAAACCTTCATAATCATACACTAGTATCATCAAGATCACACACTACACCTTCATTTCATTTGTAGTGAGCTTAAATTACTTGGGTTAACAACTCACATCCTTATATCTTCTTATTTTTTGTGAGTACCCATGTTATACTTTAATCTTCATTATCAAACACTTGTGGTTGAGAAGTCCATTGTTGAGTGGGTATATTGAAAAGAGTAATTTGTTAAATATTGTGAGTAAGCTTAGGGACAAAACTCCTTGTAAATATTTAAAGAGTGAACCTAGGGATAAAACTATTGTGTAAAGATTTGGAGTGAACCTATGAGACAAAACTTTTACTTGCGAGTGAGCCACGGAAAATTCGGTGTGAGTTGTGTATTCAACTTAGTGAAAATCTTCAAGCGTAGCTTGGGAGAGTGGACGTAAGCAAAGAGTTGGCTGAACCATTATAAATCACCGATGTCAATTTCTCTATCTCTTAACTTTTAATTATTGCAAGTTTATTTTTGTATTTGCATATTAATTAGAAACTTGCATTTATACGATATATTGTGATTGAGAAAATTGATCCAAGCTTAATTGGTAAAGTTACTAACTTGACAGCGTAAAATCGAAAAAAAATTATATTTCCGCAATTTTAGGTCATTACCCAATTCATCACCTCTTGGGTATAGAGATTGTCATATGGTGTGCGATTGTAGGTAATTTCAAAGACAAGTTATAAAAATGCTACTAGGAATGAAATCTTTACCGGAGTTTAATTATTATAATTCAATAGAACAATATTATGTTTGAGTATGTAGTATATTATAAACTAGTTTTCTTTTTCTTTTAAAAAAAAGGAAAATAAAGAAAGAAAAAAGAAAAAATATATATCAAATGAATAAATTAAAATAATGTGTTGACATGTGATTTTCGTTCCGGGGGCAGTTTCGAGATAACCCTCCCGAGACAACCCTCATTCAACCTTAAATTTGTTTGGTTATGAGAGTCCAAATGTAAATGTAACAAAAAGGCAAGAAAAACACAAAGATCAACAAAGAGTATTTAACATGGTTCGGCGGAGCAAGTCCAACCTACGTCCACGGGCACAAAGTGGGGGTTACTTTTTTATTACCAAAACGAGCTCGGCAGACCTGTGTATGGACGAAACTGAAGAAAACCGAGTTGTTTGTTTGTGGTGTTTTTACAAGTAATGTTCTCTTCTTTTACAAAATTTGTTATCAATTTCGCCATCCCTACAAATGAAATTAACACTCCTTTATATACTCAATGAGTTACAACACTGTTCCCACGCCTTAACAACATCACCAACGTGACCCTCTGGTTGATTGACGGGTTCTCTGCCCCAAAACTATCTTTGCCGAAAGCAAAACTGCAACCTGACGGCTTATCAAATCACCATGCTTTCTCTACTGCCACACACAATGTAATGTGGCCAGCCTGTAAAGTTTTCTCAAATAGTGGTGTATGCCGGATGAAAAGTCTAAACTACCCCGATCACACGTCAGTCTTCAAGAAGTCGGCCAAATGATCTACCAACTGCCCAAACTGTTCCCGTCCTGACCCAAAATATTCGAGCTTATCCGCTTGTTCCAGGGGATAAAGTAAAACCAAACCGAGCTGCTGATCTACTGTGGTCAGCCTCAGCTCTGGTGTTTTTGGTCTCTGAAATCTGCGCCATGATGTGTCCTATGGTCGGCCAGATCCGAAAAGGAAGCAATCAGGCTCTCTTAATGTCTGAGAACTGACCAATACCTCTGAACATCTGATCCTCCAAACGTGAGAAATTCCATTTATGTCCTTTCTGAACTGTTCAATTACCTTAGTTGCAGAAATCTCCATCAACATAATGTTTGAGATTTTGGACACGATATAATTAATAAGTGTTAATTCAAAGTTAAAACGAACAGATATAATAACTCAAAAATAAACCGACTGTCTCTAGGCACATGATTGAAGAATATTGCAATAATATAACCCAAAAAGAAATTAATAATGAACTACAATTATAATTAATTCATAAATGATCGGCTGAGCAAAATAATTAAAAATAAAATGATTTAACCTCGTAATGGATAAACATTACATGAGAATGATGCATCGATTTGCCTCCTTATTGCAAGTCAAAAGTCACAAAAACATTTAAAATAAATCTCAATTTGCCTCCTAATTGCAAATATAAAGTCTAGAAAGCACCTAAAATTAATATCAAGTGGGGACAAATTGTCACAAAAGAATTAAGCAAGCAAGAGGCAATTAAGCTCTTAAAATCTAGCCATTTGTTTAATGTTCATGAATAGGATGTCTTTATCAATAACTTTATTTCAAAAGCTAATGTACACACTTTATAAAATATATATTTAAATAATATAACAATATTTAATTATATTGCTCATAATAAAGTTGTATTGTGTGTAAAGACGGAGGTAAAATTTTATTTTAAGGGTGTTTGATTTAGTTTTCATGTAATATTAATGGGTTAATTATTATTATTATTTTTTTTTGTAAAAAAATACAAAAAATGATGGAATCGAAATCGGACTTGAGTATGAGCAGTCCCACTTCTGATGCCGCCCTATATATATATATATATAAGTTAAATATTTTTAAGACTCCTCATCACGCCAGCCATATGGCGATTTCATATTAAAGTTATAAAATTAAATTAATAAATCTATTAAATAAAATACATATTATAATTTTATAAGAATTCTATTATAACACGAAAACATAAGTTCAATATTTTTAAGACTCTTCATCATGCCAGTGATTTCATATTAAAGTTATAAAATTAAATTAATAAATCTATTAAATAAAATACATATTATAATTTTATAAGAATTCTATTATAACACGAAAACATATTATATTATCTTATTAGAATAAAAAATACTATTAAATTATCTACCGTTAACCTAATCTTTATAATTAAATTTTTTATTATTAAATTATAATATTAAATATCTCTATAATTAGTTTTTATTATTAAATTATAAAATTAAAATAATAAATTATTAACATAAGAAAATTACAATATAAGAACATAATTTACTATTAAAATAAGAAACCTATTAATTTAATTAATTAATATTATAAAATTATAAAATTAAAATAAAGAAAGCTATTATAATAAGAAAACATATTATAATCTCCTATTGAAAAAAAAAAAAAAAATATGTGACACTTAATCACTATAATTAATTTTTAATTAAATAAAACATTATTGTAAAATTAAAATATCTTTACAATTAATTTTTAATTAAATAAAAAATTATTATAATAAAAATTCATATTATAATTTTATAAGAACTTTATTAAAATAAGAAAACATATTACACTATCTCATTACAATAAAAATATTATTAAATTATAAAATTAAATTAATAAATATATTAAATAAGAACCATATTATAATAAAAAAACATATTATACTATTCGATTATATATATATATATATATATATATATATATGGATTCAATCCATTCATTTACCTGGACTTGAGAGGTAATTGCTTTGGATGAAGATTCTTCTTCTTCTTCTTGGATTGTGTCAACCCAAGATTTTATAGGAATGCCTGAGGCTAGCTTTGGAATGGGTGGAGGAGATTCCCACTACTTGAAGAGCTGGCAGCAGAAGATGCTGGTCTCGAGGCAAGGAGTTGTTGCATAACTTGGAAATATTCCTCTTCAGACTTGGCACCTGCAAGGAGAGATTGGGCCATTGACTTCTGAGAGAGAAACGTGCTTTGGGCTTTGACATCTTCAATATTTGATTTAATATGGCCTTTAGCACAGAGCCATTGCTGGATCATGTGCTGGGTCAGTTTGGAGTCTTCATCAAATTTGGACCACCATTTAACTTTGAAAGTTCTTTGGATAAGCAAATGTGTTTCTTGGGTGTGGAATTGAAGATTCCACATCCAGACCCAAGGTAAAAAGAAATTTGTACAAAAACAAAGAAAATGGGGAAATCTTTTTTCTGAAGCAGAGGGAGCATAATGGGTTTTGAAAAGGGTTAGGGACCATCTTATGCAAAACCTTTGAAGAAAGCAGAAGCATCTTACTATAGCCATGTGAAGAAAGCATTCAAAGCCACCCAAAGCACGTTACAAAGACAGAAAAGCAGAAGCATCTTACTGTATCTTACTGTTTTTAATAATTGTAATAATTATAGTAGTTGGTTGATTGGGTATATAGTTCCCATTAACTCTCAGTAGAGGGCATCCGTTTTTTTTTTAGAATCATCTTTCAATTCCTTTTCAATTCCAAGTGATTTCCTTTTTGTTCTAAAACAAGTGACAACAAGAAAATATTTAATTTGGATTACTTAATCCTCTCATCAGATTTCCAAATTGACACAGTTGCCTTGTTTGACACATGTGCTGATTTAAATTGCATAAAAGAAATTATTATCCCTAATAGATTTCATAAAAAACACATGAAAGACTTTCTGCCGCAAATAATTCAAAATTAAAAATTTCTTCCAAAGTAGATGCTTCAATCCCAAATGATGGTTTTGAATTCAGGACTTCCTTTTTGTTAACAAATGATATACATCATGCTGTTATCCTTGGAACTCCTTTCATAAATCTCATTACTCCTTACACCGTTAATTATGATGGTATAACCTTTAAAGCAAAAAATAAGAAATTAAAGTTTTCCTTTATTGAAAAACCCAAAACAAGAAATTTGAATATTGTAAAAGCTTGTTCGGTTTACCAGAACCATGTTAGTGTTTTGCAAAAAGAAGTGTACATTTCAGGGAATTTTATCAGGGAATTTTATCAGTAAAAGCAAGAGATCTTTCAATGGGTGTGATTGTTCATTTGGAAATATAATGTCCTAGGATATATATATATATAAGTTAAATATATTTTTAAATTTCTCATTACATCACATGACACACTACAATAAATTATAATTTTTTGTGGCGAAAAATAATTTTCTAAATTTTCGCCACAAAAAGTTACATTTAGTACCGAAATATTATTTCGCTATTAATTTTCTAAATTTTTTGTTTATTTTTCTTTTGAATTATTTCTATAAGTTTTTTTATTTCATGATTTTTTTTATTATTTATTATACTTCAGGATGCAAACTCTAATTATTAATTCTTGCACAACGAATGAGACATAAATATTAAGTGTAACTAAATCAATTGTCTATTTAGACTATAAAATCGACAAGATCGAGAATATTTATAAGATTAATATCTAAAATATATGTTAAACCCGCAAAACGGGCGGGCTTTTGCATGAGAGAAAATTTCAAGCGTTACAACAGCAACAACAACGATAAAGATAATAATAATATAATAACAATAATTGGGGGGAGATATTTTAATTTAAATTGTTGACTTAGAGAGTCTGTTTGGTTCAACGGAGGGGAGGGGAGGGATTTTAATGGAGAGGAGGGGAGAGGAGAGAATAAATTTTAATTAAATATGTGTTTGATTCAAATGAGGGGAGGGGAGGGGAGGTGAGAGTTTTTAATTAGATATATGTTTAGTTCAAGAAAGGAGGGAATATATTTAAACTAATTTACTATTTTATCCTTATAGCATTTTATAAATAAAATTAAAATAATTTAGGCTTATATTATCTTTAAATTAAATAAAGAATAAAATTAAAATTAAAAGCTTTACATAATACGTGTTACTAAAAATAAAATTAAAACAAATATAAGAGAAGATAATAAGAAAAATTGAATGGTGAAACAAATATAAGAGAGATTTGTAATTAGGATAATTTTGGATTTTAATGTATAAGGTAGAGATAATTAGTCAATGTATTTAAAATTTTAATTGCTCACTTTCTCTCCCCTCCAAAACCCCCCCATTTTTGGAGGGGAGCTAAAATTGGCTTAGGAGGGATTTTACTCCCATCCCCTCTAAAAAATTGAACCAAACAAACATAATTTAAAATAATCTCTCCATTCCCCTCCAAAACCCCCCAACCAAACACAATCTAAAATTTATATTTTAAAATCTAAGTCATTAACTTAAATTAATCTATCAAAGTCAAAATAACATTTAATAATATCAAAATAATATTTAAAATTGATTTAAATCAACTGATAGATGATGATGACTGAAAAAAGTAAGAGTAGGAAAACGATCTCTTTTGAGTTTCTGATGGCAATTGTGAAAAATATTCTTAAAAGTGAGAGAAATGGGAAGTATACATTGAATGAATATTGGTCTTTGAACGAAAGAAAAAAAGAACATGGATTCTGTGTTATAAAGTCAATGATGATAATAATGATAATGTGGCACATGATAGAGGTGGTATATCATGTGCCGTGTGTAGATTTCCGTCTGTTGTGAGAGAGATGACATATACACCTGGCACATAATATAATTTCCGTCTGTTAGCAAGACCGGTAGCATTTTGGATAAGAAATTAACATTGATATATCTTTCTGAGGTTTCCGGTGATATGTCGAAAAGAATGTTACCGGAGGATCTCCGGGAGATGGAGAAGCCAAATAGGGTGGTGAGGAAGTGGTTTTCAGGTCCTGTTTGTTGATTTATAGGCTGTTTTTCGGCAGAGACTGGTGAGTGAAATAGAATTGACGGGGATTAATTACTTGGGGGATTTCCCATCTTTTTGTTTTCTAGAAAACTGTTATTGAAAGATGAAAAAAAATAAATTAAAAGTTTAAAAAGCTTGAACTGAATCATAAGAAAATCCAAATTCTACTGGGCTATGTCCCTTTGATCTTAGGGGATGTTATTTTTACCCACGGAGACCTGCCTTCACGGCAGCCACAATCAGATTCTGGCTGTACTCATCAAACAGCTTGCAAAGCCTTGCGTCGTAAGCAATCTTCTTCTTCTTCTTCTTCTTCTTCTTCTGGACCTTTGTTAGCCTAGCTGCCATTTTTATTCGATTATTTTTTTCTTCCGATATAAGAGAATGTGTAAAGAAGGGTATTATAAGCAAATCTAGTCAGAAATGAACTGAATTTCTTGAGTTTTAGGATGTATTGTAACATTTGTAACCATCAATCAATTTTGAAACGAGTTTGATCAAGTCACGATATGTGGTGGCATTTGGAGGAACGGTGACGAACGTTTAACGTTAACGCTATCATAACTCAAAGTTAAAAATGTGAGATTATTTTCAAATATTTATATGGATTTTACAATTTTGTCCTCCTAACGCACAAGTTTTTGTGTATTAATTTTTCCTATATTCCATTATTTATAATTTGACAATTTATAATCCAGAGTATGCTCTACATCATACCAAACAAATCCTTGAATTTGGTTTTGCACTAATGAATAGACACAAAATCTTTGAATGCAGCAATTTCTGATACTTTCTTTTTATTTCGCAGTGTCAATGAGATGCCATTTTCATATGTAAAACCAACTTGTATGCAATAGAATATGTTGTCCTAAATAAAGAATTTTATATAACTCTAACAAATATCTGCAAGGAAAAAAAATGGGTCTAGAAAAGCATAATTAAAAAAAAAAAAAAATCGTCAATCAATTTAAAACATAACTATAAAAGTCAAAATCCTAGAGATATAGCATAAATGATGTTGACGGTGGATTTTGGTCTCGAGATAATATAGGAATATCACCTCCGAGGGAATCCTCCCTCAACTGTGAATTTGTTTGGTTATGGGGAACCAAAGGCAAATTTAGCGGAAAACAAGAGAATACGCCAATCAGACAAGGTGATTTAACGTGGTTCGGCGGATTTCGAGATCCGACCTACGTCCACGGACAAGAACAGGGTGGTACTCTTTTTATTACTCAAGTGCACCTCTCAGGCCTTTCTTTTGCTCTTACAAATCGGAATTTTATGACTCTAATCTCTTACTCTTGTGATGATTTTCAGATGCCTTTTACACATGCTCTACCCTTCTATTTATAATAATACAGAAATCAGATTCCTATTTGTATAAGAAATCCTATTGGACTCAATCTTCTCTTCTTGTAGGGTTTCCTGATCCGGTGCTGCCTTCTCCTTCCGTATTCCCTTTTGGACTCCGACTCCTTCTCCTTGCGAGAGTAGGACATCTCTCTTATCTTATCCATAAGAATGGGGCGCTGTTGTCTTGGACACGTCCCGTCGTCTGGTCGGTCTTATGAGGTCGGCCATGACAATCTTTATGCTGAGAGTGTTCCTCGACATCTATAGTGCTCGGTCACACCGGACCATAGTGGTCGGTCCTTTCATAATGAGGTCGGTCTCTTCATGATGTGGTCGGTCTTTTCATGATGTCAACCAGGGAAAGAAATTTACCCTTTCGTCCTTGTTGTGCTGTCTTAAATGCCGTAGTGCCTGAAAACACCATCAACATCTGTCCCCTAGTTTTCGGTTCCAACGAGTATGCGAGTTGGTGCCGGGAACTATATGAAGAGGGTGTGCTGTTTGTTCTTGTTGGTAGTCGTCCCAGAATGCAAAAGAGAATCTTCTTGCCGTTTCGTTCATCTTTCCTCGAGAAGCACAACTATCATGTCTTCTTTAATGCCCATCAAATCAGTTTTTAGGGTTTCTTCTAACTTTTGACATTTGTCAAACATCCGCTGGGTTCCCGCTAAAACCGACGGCGATGTGCCTCCCAGTCATGATTATAAGAAAAACGAGGGTTTCACTGTTTCCATTTTTTCGGCAATCGTCTGCTTCTTTTCTTTGTGGATCCACTTAACTCCGTGTTCTCGAAGCTCAAGCCGCGGTCTTCATCCTTCTTCGTTGCCGAGCACCCAAGGAACGAGCATCACCAGCGTGTAACTTCCAACTTCCTGTTTCCGAGAAGAACAAGTAGGTCTTCTGAGCGATCTGCCTTCTTTTGCTGTGTTGTGATTCTATCTGCTTATTTTGCTTAGGGAGAGATTTGTGGTTCTGTTGGGTCTTGCTTTAGGGCACTTCTTTAGAGACTCCATATCTAGTTTAGCACGGGTATCGTGGGTAGCTTCCGTAGACTGATTCTTCCCCTTCCTTCCTCTGTTTTTCTGGGTGTTAGGGATGTCTGACAGTAATCTTCTTCCTCCGAAAGGCCTGTCAAAATCTCAACTCCCCCTGCTGAAGAGCTTTCCTCGGGCTCAGGGGCGCCTAGTGTAGAAGATCTTGATACTACCCCCACTCCTTCTGAGATTGAAAATGACTCCTACCATCAGAGAGTTCCTCGGAAGGACCCAGAGCCTGGAGAACTTGGGTCGTCGGCTTTGGATATGAACCGTCCTTCTAAGATAACCGAGGATGATCTGGCACTATTGCGGCAACGATACAGCATCCCAATAGACATTGCTCTTGAAGTTCCTGGCCCAATGGATCGTGCCAGTCAGCCTGACGAGGGCTCGGTGGCACTTCTTCCTATTTTCTTCGAGTGTGGGCTACGTTTGCCGATTCAACCTTATTTTGCTTGGATGTTGGCCGAGATGGAGATTGCCCCCTGTCAGCTGAGTCTAAACAGTTGGAGGATTCTGGCCGGGTTGTACGTGTTTGGCATCGGGCAGGACTTGGCGATCCTTCCTTTGAAGAGGTGAAGAGGCTTATCGGTTGAAAGCCAATCCCAGGTCGTACCATGGATGGTTTTATCTTTCAGCTTATGACAGCTCGTCCAATGTCGTTAAGAAACTCCCTGATCGAATAAGAACTTTAAAGATCTCTGGTTCTGGGCCACTGGGGATTGGGGGCGGACCTTGAGGTCGGATGAAGGGGAGACGTAGTACCGGATATCTTCAGGGCGGGAGGTTAGGAGATTGTTCTTTAGCTTCTTTCTTTCTTTCCCCCCTTTTTCTGTTTTTGGGTTTCTTACCTTCTTTCTCGTGTTCTTTTTTAGCCTGTTGGAGGGATGTTCCCAAAGTTTCCCGTCGGGTCCGGCGGCGAGTATATTGGGCTCGTCGGTATGCCGCCCTCTGGAGGGAGCTGGTAAATGACGCGGCTTTTATTGAGTCTGGCCTTATTCGGGCTGTCCCCACGGATGCCTCGGGTCGGATAGTGTAGATGCCTGTTGTTTGTTTTTGTTTCTTCTTTGCGGTCTGTTTCATCGTGTTTGATATCTTTGTTATGTGCTCGGCTCCTGATTTCCTTTTCCTTTTTCTTGTAGGCATGTCGAAGAGGCTAAGTTTCCTTGAGAAGTTGGCCGGTACTGTGAAAGAAGGCCGGCCGTGCTGAAACTTCCCTGGCACGGTCCGGTCTCGCTGAGAATATATCTCTCCTGGACAAGTAGTCCAAACGAGTGTTCCGGGGGCTCCTCTGACTTCATGCAACGTGCAATCTATCATTATCCACGCTGACCAGCCCGCCGAAACCTCTTAGAAGAGGAGGCGTCAGTTTGGGACCGAGGAGACCGAGTTGGCCCAGGAGTGAGAGGACGAGGAAGCTGCTCCAGTCAAGAGGAAGGACATTCACAGGGGAAGAAGTCCTCTGAAAGTTCCTCCAGGAAGCGGAAGGGCCCTGTGGTCCTCGGGGTGGATGACTTGGGAGAAAGCATCCGGGAGGCTCTCACCTCTCACTTAGTGCCGGCTTTTAATGAATTGGCCGAGGTGATTCCCCGGGGGAGGTCTCGAGGTACGAGGATGTATCTCCTGAGGGTGTTGTGGCTGAGATGAGTTCTCAGATGGCGAAGGTATCTTTATTCCCTTCTCGGTTTTTTGGATCTTGATTCTCTTTTTTTCTTGTATTCGACTTCTTCCTCCCTTTTTGTGTGCAGGCTAACTACCTTATGGCCAAGAATAAGGGTCTTCTTCTGACTCTGCTGTCCGAGGGCGGTCAGGCCCAGAGGCTTCAAAGTCGCCTTTCCGAAGTGGAGGCAAAGCTGGCTGACCGGGAGGAGGTGATCAAGAATCTCGAGGCGGCCGCTGTTGAGAATTTCAAATGAACAAGGCTCTCAAAGCAGCTGCTGTGTGTGGAAAGGAAACTTGCTGATAATGCCAGGGAGGACCTGAAGGTTGCCCAATCTGAGATTGGCGTTCTGAAGGGGAAAGTGGCAAGTGCTGAGGCCAATTTGAAGAACAAAGACGAGGAGGTTGCACGGGCCCGAGATAGTCTTGAGAGGAAGAAACCGAGCTTGAGGAGAGGGAGATTGATCTCGAGGAGAGAGAGACCGAGCTGGAAAGAGAGAAGCTGATCTCGAGGCCGAGAAGGAGGCATCCGTCTCGAGGGAGTTGGTGACTGTGCCGAGATGATACCGATGGTGCTGCCGAGCCTGAATATGGACCCTATCTACGCGGCCATCAGTTACTGTAAGGGGGACATTTCCGAGGAAGAGTTTCAAAAGTGGATCCCTCCCCCACCTGAGGAGGTGATGGATCCCGCCCCCATCTCGGTCGTTCTGGCTCCTGAGGTTCCTCCTGAAGAAGGATCGGGGGTTCCTGCCGTGGACGAGGACTGCCTTGAGATCCCTCCTCCTGACGCCGAAGTCGCAGCTCCTCCTCCTGACGCCGAAGTCGCAGCTCCTCCTTCTGATGCCGAGCCGCTCCTTCCGCCATTTGAGCCAACTGAGGAAGAAGTTCCTGCCCCTGTGCGGGATGAATGAGAAAGGGTAACCCTACCGGGGCCCTATGTACACTTTAACTTTTTCTTGTAATAATATTACAACTTGTTTATATACATTTATGTATTTATGTCTGTTTATTTCTTTCTTCTTTTCTTCTCCTTTTTATGCTTCTTGCCATCATTGCAATTTTAAGGCCCATCAGGGGTCAGCATGAGTTAGAGGGGTCTGGATTGACCCTTGTGAAGAGCGAGGCATTTGGACCCGGGGGGATGTTATGTCCCCGGTCCGGAGAGCTGACTTGGTGGGGCGTATCTCGACTCCAAGCTGAGCGAAATACTCGGGTTCTGGGGGAATGTTACCTCCCCAGACCGAAGCGGCTGACTCGGTGGGACGTGACCCGACCCCGAGCTGTTTGAATCACTTGGCCCTGGGGGAATGTTACGTCCCCAGTCCAAAGGCAGACTCGGTGGGCCATCCCGACCCCGAGCTGTTTGAATCACTTGGCCCTGGGGGAATGTTACGTCCCCAGTCCAAAACAGACTCGGTGGGATATTGCCCGACCCCGAGCTGTTTGAATCACTTGGCCCGGGGGAAAGTTACGTCCCCAGTCCAAAGACAGACTCGGTGGGACATCGCCCGACCCCGAGCTGTTGAATCACTTGGCCCTGGGGGAATGTTACGTCCCCAGTCCAAAGACAGACTCGGTGGGACATCGCCCGACCCCGAGCTGTTTGAATCACTTGGCCCTGGGGGAATGTTACGTCCCCAGTCCAAAGACAGACTCGGTGGGACATCGCCCGACCCCGAGCTGTTTGAATCACTTGGCCCTGGGGGAATGTTACGTCCCCAGTCCAAAGACAGACTCGGTGGGACATCGCCCGACCCCGAGTTGTTTGAATCACTTGGCCCTGGGGGAATGTTACGTCCCCAGTCCAAAGACAGACTCGGTGGGACATCGCCCGACCCCGAGCTGTTTGAATCACTTGGCCCTGGGGGAATGTTACGTCCCCAGTCCAAAGACAGACTCGGTGGGACATCGCCCGACCCCGAGCTGTTTGAATCACTTGGCCCTGGGGGAATGTTACGTCCCCAGTCCAAAGACAGACTCGGTGGGACATCGCCCGACCCCGAGCTGTTTGAATCACTTGGCCCTGGGGGAATGTTACGTCCCCAGTCCAAAGACAGACTCGGTGGGACATCGCCCGACCCCGAGCTGTTTGAATCGCTTGGCCCTGGGGGAATGTTACGTCCCCAGTCCAAAGACAGACTCGGTGGGATATGGCCGACCCCGAGCTGTTTGAATCGATTGGCCCTGGGGGAATGTTACGTCCCCAGTCCAAAGACAGACTCGGTGGGACATCGCCCGACCCCGAGCTGTTTGAATCACTTGGCCCTGGGGGAATGTTACGTCCCCAGTCCAAAGACAGACTCGGTGGGACATCGCCCGACCCCGAGCTGTTTGAATCACTTGGCCCTGGGGGAATGTTACGTCCCCAGTCCAAAGACAGACTCGGTGGGACATCGCCCGACCCCGAGCTGTTTGAATCGCTTGGCCCTGGGGAATGTTACGTCCCCAGTCCAAAGACAGACTCGGTGGGACATCGCCCGACCCCGAGCTAAGTAAACAAGCGGCCTCAGCGGAATGAAATCCGTCCCCGATCCGTCGTTTTTCGAATTTAAAGGATTTAAGAAAGGAATTTTTATTCATGTTTGGGGGTGGACCGCCCTTTTTACAACAGTTGTTCTGGTTCGGTGTTTTGTCCGGCTTCTGCAAAAAAGACAAATAGAAGGAATGAAAGTTGATCTTCATGGGAAGTACTTTCTTAACATCTCGACGTTCCATGGTTTCTTCAATCTCTTGCCGTCCGGATGCTCCAGGATGTAGGCCCCTGGTCTTACTATCTCAGTGATCTTGTAAGGTCCCTCCCACTTGGCACCTAACGAACCTTCTTCAGGTCGTCGGGTGTTCAGAGTCACTTTTCTTAGCACTAGATCACCTGGCCGGAAGGAGCGGTTCCGAACTCTCTTATTGTAGAATCGGGCCATTCTCTGTTGGTAGATGGCTTCTTTTACTGCTGACCGCTCTCTTCTTTCTTTGATCAGGTCGAGGTGATTTTTGATAAGTTCTTCGTTCCGTTCATTTCAAAGTGACGGACCCGGTGGGTTGATATTCCGATCTCTGCCGGGATGACGGCCTCACATCCGTATGATAGGGAGAAGGGTGTCTCTCCTGTTGAGTCCTTGAAGGTCGTTCAGTGTGCCCACAGTACCTCTGGTAGCTCCTCGACCCATAGGCTTTTGCTTGATCCGAGCCGAGCTTTCAGGTTTGACTTGATGGTTTTATTGGTGGCTTCAACCTGCCCGTTTGACTTGGGATGGGCCGGCGAGGCGAATTTTAAGGTTATCTGAGGTCTTCACAAAGTTTTCTGAATCCCCTGCTGTCGAATTGCTTTCCGTTGTCGGTGATGATTGCCTGGGGATTCCGAACCGGCAAATTATATTTTCTTTAGGAACTCCGTGGCTTTCTTTTCTGAGATGGTGGACAATGGTTCTGCTTCTACCCATTTGGTAAAGTAGTCTATGGCCACGATTGCATATTTCGCCTGACCTCGTCCTTTCGGCATCGGCCCTATAATGTCTAGCCCCCACTGTGCGAAGGGCCAGGGGCTGGATATGGTGGTCAGCTGTTCTGCCGGCTGATGGTGGAGGTTGGCATTCTTTTGGCATCCCTCGCATTTCCGTGCTATCTTCACGCCATCCTCGTGCATGGTTGGCCAGTAAAATCCTTGCCTCAAGGCTTTGAAGGCGATTGATCTCCCCCCGGCGTGGCTTCCGCAGATGCCTGCGTGAATCTCCCTGAGCACGTAGTCTGCTTCTTCTGGTGCTAAGCATCTTAGGAGGGGTACGGTGTATCCTCTCCGGTAGAGTATTCCCCCAATTAGGGAAAACTTGGTGCTCTTGAACTTCAGCTTCCTGGCCTCATTTTTATCTTTGGGGGTTTCTCCTGTTTCCAGGTACCTCCTGATCGGTTGCATCCATGAATCTTTGTCTTCTTCTTCTAGTACATCCACCTCGGTCTCCCCTATGCTTCTTTCTTGGAGGTATATAAGAGGGATTACCCTGGGGTTTTCTGTCTTCATTGAAGAGGCAAGCCTGGCCAGGGAATCTGCTTCGCAGTTGTCTTCTCGTCCGACCTGTTCGAAGAGTACGCTTCCCACTTTTTCCACCCACTTCTTTACTTCGGCCAAGTAAGCTACCATGGCTGGTTCTCTGGCTTGAAAATCTCCTTTCAGCTGCTGTTTGCTAGCTGAGAGTCACTCCTGATCACTACATTGTGGACTCCTACTACCGTACACAGCCTTAGTCCGGCCAGTATCGCCTCGTACTCTGCTTCATTGTTTGTAGTTTTGAAGGCGAATTTGAGGGCGAGCAGTATTTTTTCTCCCTTTTCACTTTTTAGTGCTACCCCTGCTCCGTAGCCGTGCGAGCTTGCGGATCCGTCTACGGACATTTCCCACCTGTCTTCTTCTACGGCTAAGACCTGCGGTTCTGTGAGCTCTGCTATGAAGTCTGCTAAGGCCTGCCCTTTTATTGTTGTTCTTGGGAGGTAGGAGATGTCGTGCTCGCTTATTTCCACTGACCACTTCATCAGCCTCCCTGAGGCCTCTGGTTTCTGCAAGATTTGTCTCAGGGGAAAATCCGTGTATACTTTGATCGGATGGGCTTGAAAGTAGGGTCGTAACTTCCGAGCTGTGGTGACCAGGGATAGGGCGACGAGTTCGTGTATGGGGTATCGAGTTTCTGCGTCCAGCAGGGCTTTACTGACGTAGTAAACTGGTTTCTGGACGTGGTCGGTCTCTCTGTACCAGTGCCGAGCTTACTGCGTGCTTCGAGACGGCCAGGTATAGATACAGTGTCTCCCCTGGGAGGGGTTTGGCTAGGAGAGGGGGCTGTGCCAGGTATTGTTTTAGGTGCTGGAAGGCTTCTTCGCACTCGGGTGTCCAGTCGACCCCTTTTTGAGCTTTCTTGATGACTTTGAAGAAATGATGGCACTTGTCGGTTGCTCGTGAGATGAACCGGTTGAGTGCGGCGATTCTTCCTGTAAGGCTTTGCACTTCCTTAACTGTCCGGGGAGACTTCAAGTCTAGTACGGCCTGTATCTTTTGCGGGTTTGCTTCAATGCCTCGTGAACTTACCATGTAGCCCAGGAACTTTCCCGAGGCTACCCCGAATGCACACTTCTCTGGATTGAGCTTTAAACTGTGTTTCCTCAGAGTTCGAAAGTTTTCTTCAGGTCGGCTACACGGTCTCTTGGTTCCTCGGACACTGTTATCATGTCGTCGACATATACCAGCATGGTCGTGCCGATGAGTGGTTTGAAAACTTTGTTCACCAGTCTCTGGAAAGTAGCCCCTGCATTCTTCAATCCGAAAGGCATTACTTTATAGCAGTATAGCCCTTGGTCAGTAATAAAGGTGGTCTTCTCCTCATCCGCAGGGTGCATCTTGACTTGATTGTATCCCGAGAAGGCGTCCATGAAGCTTAGCAGCCCTTGGCAGGCTGTTGTATCTACCAGTTGGTCTATATTTGGGAGGGGAAAGCTGTCTTTTGGACATGCTTTGTTGAGGTCGGTGAAATCTACGCACATTCTCCACTTTCCGTTAGACTTTTTCACCAGTACCACGTTGGACACCCATTCTGGGTATTTTACTTCCCGGATAAAGCCGGCTTTCAGCAATTTTTCCACCTCGGTTGTTATTGCTCCGCACCGCTCCTGGTTGAATATTCTCCTCTTCTGTTTTACGGGCTTATGTGATGGGTTCACTGCTAAGCGGTGGCTTATGAATTTTGGGTCGATTCCGGGCATGTCATTGTGTTCCCATACAAAAACGTCGGGGTACTCCTGTAGACATTCCAACAAGTCTTCTCTTAGGGCTTTGTCTAGACTTCCTCCTATTTTTATGTTCTTTTCTGGCCCGAACAGTTTTACTTCTTCCAACTCTTCGGCTGATCCGAGCCGTGCAGTTTTATCGGGCCGAGGAGCAGGGTCTTTCCTTGTATTCTTGTCATCCTCGTCTCTCTGTCTCTTCTTGGTGCCTTTTTCTATGCAGAGGTTTTCTCGTGAGAAAGTGGCAAAGCAGCTGCGGGATTTTTTCTGGCTTCCGCATACGATTCCGATCCCTTCCCGTGTGGGGAACTTTAATTTCAAGTAATGACAGGACATTGCGGCCTTGGTTTTCATCATGAAGGGGCGGCCGACAATGACTTGATAACTGCTCATGCAGTCTACTACGGTGAAGTTTATCATGATCGTTCGGGTTTTGGGGGCAGCCCCGATCGTAATTGCTAACTGAATTTTTCCCAGGGGGATGACCGTCGAACCCCCGAATCCGTACAGGGGGGTGCTGTCTTTGGTTAGGGCTGTGCATTCTACCCCCAGGTCCTCCAAAGTCTCTTTGGAAATTATGTCTACCGCGCTCCCAGGATCCACCAGGATTCGGTCCACTTCTGTGCCACCGATCGTTTCTTTGATTATCAGTGCGTCATCGTGGGGGAACTTACCCCCTGAGCGTCTTCATCGGTGAACATAATGGGTGTTGACCGATTTCCTTGGGGGTTTGGGATTTTTTCTGTTTTCAGCACCTCTGTTCCCCGTGCTCGGCTGTAACTCTTTCTTGACCGGTTAGAGTCCCCGGCCAGCGTTGCTCCTCCTGCGATGACGTTTACCCCTCGATTCCTTGCCCTTTGTCTGGCGGCCATGATTTCGTGGTCGATGTAATTGTTCAGGTACCCATTCCGGGCCAGGTCCTCCATTTGTTCCCGCAGATCCTTGCACTCATCGGTTGTGTGCCCTTTTAGATTGTGGTGTAGGCAGTAGGACCTTTTGTTTTTCCTGTCTGGGGGAAACCTCCTGAGGTCGGGTTCTATTAAGAGGCCTTTCTCCCGTATCTCCATGATGATTTCCCCTGGCGGTTGCTCAAAGGGATGTATGCCTCCTCTCGAACCACGTGGTTTACCTGAGTTGTGGGCCTCTTTCCTTGATCCTTCTGTGCCATTGGCTTGAATTCTTTGGGTCTTGGATTGAATTTCCGGAATTCTCTCTCTGGTCGTCGGTGGTCTTCCTCCTTATCACCCTTTCTCTGGTGGTTGTCCCCCTCCGGGATACTTTTTCTTCGCTTTCTAGCAGGACGTACTTCCTTCTGTTCTTGAGGCTTTCTTCCCATCTGGTCATCTCTTTTTTCAACCAAGATTTTATTTCACGGGCTGTGCCCCCGTGTCGCCTTCTGTGTTCTTCTGTTCTCCTGTCGTTCCGGGCGTGGCGTTCCTTGAGCTCGGAGGTCTCCTGTACGTCTTCGTTGTATTCTCTATTCCTCCTTTCGGAGTTGAAAAAACTGTCGGAGGAGGGGTTGGGTGATTGTTCCTCCTCTTCCCATGTGTCTTCGGATCGTGGCTCTCTTCCTACTACTTCAGATCTTATCCTATAAGGGCCTCTCTTTCTGGGTCCCTCGTCTTCGCTTATATCTACTACTCTTTTTCCTTTTTCCCTCTCTTTCCTTTTCTGGCTGGCCCCGGTTTCAGGTTCCTTGTTTGCTCCTTCCATTCTTTCTAGTCGATCCATCATAGACCTCATATTATCCTCCACCTTTTTCATCCAGTTCATTGCCGGACCTCCTGATTGGGGATTTCCGTCTTCCGCCATTTGTCTTATCACGTGAACTGCTTTTTTGTGAAGTTCCCCACAGACGGCGCCAACTGTTGACGGTGGATTTTGGTCTCAGGGTAATACGGGAATATCACCTCCGAGAGAACCCTCCTTCAACTGTGAATTTGTTTGGTTATGCGGGAAACCAAAAGCAAACTTAGCGGAAAACAAAGAAATGCGCCAATCAGACAAGGTGATTTAACGTGGTTTGGTGGATTTTGGATCCGACCTACGTCCACGGACAAGAACAGGATCATACTTTTTATTACTTCAAATACACTTCTTAGGCCTCTCCTTTGCTCTTACAAATCGGAACTTTATGACTCTAATCTCTCACTCTTGTGATGATTTTCAGATGTCCCTTTACATGTGCTCTACCCTCCTATTTATAATAATACAGAAATCAGACTCCTATTTGCATAAGAAATCCTATCTGTACTCAGTCTTCTCTTCTTGCATGCTTTCCTGATCCGGTAATGCCTTCTTCTTCCGTATTCCCTTTTGGATTCTGACTCCTTCTCCTTGCGAGAGAGCAGGATATCTCTCTTATCTTATCCATAAGAATGGGGCGCTGTTGTTTTGGGCACGTCCCGTCGTCTGGTCGGTCTTAATGAGGTCGGCCATGACAATCTTTTATGCTGAGAGTGTTCCTGCCGACATCTATAGTGCTCGGTCACCCGGACCATAGTGGTCGGTCCTTTCATAATGAGGTCGGTCTCTTCATGATGTGGTCGGTCTTTTCATGATGTGGTCGGTCTTCTTCATGATGCCAACCAGGGAAAGAAATTTACCCTTTCGTCCTTGTTGTGTGTCTTAAATGCCGTAGTGCCCGAAAACACCATCAACACTTTACTTTTGTATTCACAATTTTTCATTGCTTATATTGATCTTGGAATGTCTTAGAGACCATCAGGTGGTACATTCGGAGGTGGTGGTATATGCTAGGTGGTGGTGTTATGGGACCACTACCAGTTTGAATACTCTCTACATTCTTGGACAATCTCTCCAAAGCAGTATTCATGTTCTCCATCATATCTGTAAATTTTCTATCCAAAACCTCAAGCTTTTCAACAATGGTTAGACTTAGACCTGTCATCTCAACACTAAACAAACAAATTAGAAATAACAAGAAAGTAAAGTAAATATGCAAATCCTCACAAGCTAACGTGTTTACACTTGAATGTATCACTCCACTCATGTTTGCACTCTATTAGCTTTTACCCGATACTTTGCTCACAATCACTGCCTTTTACCACTCTTGAGTTCTTCTTTAATTCAAATGTGAATCAAACTCAATCGAAGAATACACAACCAAGTGTAGTCTTCAAGCTAGCATGAAACACAAAGACCCAATAATGTATAGTGTAGGGGTTTTATGGCGGAAATCCGTCAACGCAGCGGAAACGCGGAAAATCAAAATTTTCCGATTTCAAAATTTTTCTTGGATCATTTATTTAATTGCCCAATTATCAAATTCTGAAAAAATTACACAAGAAATCAAATTTCTTTGTAATTACCGAATTGCCCCACAACATTACAAATTGATCATTTTAGTCCTAAAATTGTCAAATATAATTTTGGATGATTCTAAATCATTACTAAAATGATTTCCAACATATCCAATACATCAAAATCAGATTGCAACAAAATCCTCAACTTTTAACTAATTGCCGAACACACCCAAAATTTTCGGTTATTTGCATTTTGGTCCTTTTATGTTCAAAACATGCCAAGATCAAATCCAATCAACCCAAAAATTAATATGCATCTTATACACACCATAATACATCACATATATGAAAAGCCCCAAATTTGGAAAGGCTTAAGAACCCTAATTTTATAATTTCTTCAAATTGATAAATCTTACCAAATCTTTTAAATCCATCACTTTAATTCATTCTTTACCACACCAAAAAAGTCTCACCATCATGAAACAACTCAATAACAATTCTAGGTCATCAATGAGTGGCTTAGCAACTCTAGAATGACAACTAGATTATCAAATAATCAAAAGAGAGCTTTTGAAACCATTTCAAGCTCACTTGGAAACCATAGATGTATACATCTTTCATTCAAGTTCATAACCAATTAAAACATAAACTATAAGTGTAGAGACACCATCAAAGCAACACAAATTGAAGCTAAGCATGTTAGAAACATTTTCTATGTTGAAGACTTTAAAGAAAAACCTACAAAAACAAAGATTTTACAAGCTTTCTTCTTTTGCCTTCAAACCTTTTTCTCTCAACACTTTTATGTTTATTTTGGTAACTAATGAACCCTTAAACTAATGAAATGAAACAAAATATTATATACTTCACCCAATTAAGCCTTGGTCGAAATTGGTACGGAAAATACTGTAACATCCGGATTATTTTGACGTGTTTGCGTGAGGCCGCGACCGAACGCGAGGTCAATTTTTATTATATAATGGAGACTTTTTCAAGAAATTAATTACAAGACAATAAAAATTAAACTAGAGGGACTAGATTGAGATTTTCCTTACAAGTAATAATAAAACTTAGATATTTTCTAACACACACACACGGGTATCACCAAATCATCACACACACACACACGGGTATCACCAACACACACGCACACAACATATACAGACCGAAAAGAAGAAGAGCAGAGACAGACCGAAAAAGAAAGAAATAGAAGAGAAAGAGAAGGAAACCGAGTAAAGAGAGAAGCTGAGAAAGAAGAGGGAGATCAGAGACAAAGGAAAGGAGAGAGAGACCGAGAGAATAAGGGGGAGAGAGAGAGAGCAGGTGAGGTCGAAAGAAAGAAGAAAATAAGAAACAGTGGCAGAAAATAAGTAACTATATTATGTCAAAGATTTCCTTGAATTGGGTGTTATGGGTTTCTTTTGATTTTTATAAATCAATCTATTTTAAACTAAGAATGATGAAGGAGTATGTAATAGAGTAATTTAAGCTAATTTTAATTTTGTTTGAAATTGAAAGAAATTTAATTGATTAAGGGGGAGAGGTGGAATCGGTAGAACCCTAGGATTTGGGGGAAATTTTGGAGATTCTTTATTTTGTGAAATTTCATGATTTTGGGATGAAAAATAATTGCTTGGATGATGATTTTAGATGTGTTGATAGAAAATGTTCAAGAATGCTTAAAGGTCTTGTTGGCCGAATGTATATACATAAACTGGGGGTTGTGGTTTTGTGTCCTTGATTATTATTAGCAGTGGTACATGATGAGGATCAATGTTTAAAAATACGGGGCGGCGCCTCGAGGCGGCCGGCCATTGAGGCGCGAGGCGGACCTCCTCGAGGCGGTGAGGTGGGCGCCTCGATCCGGAAATCGGAAAAATATATAAACAAAGTGATATTTCAATTCAGATTAACATATTTCAATTCAAATTCACGGGAATGAATTGGTTAAGATTGCATTCTAAGACAATTCATTTAGTTAAATAGTGTATGATCATTCAAAACACATAAGCATGGATGATTATTAAAAATAGAAAATTTGAACTGTGGGTTTTAAACCCAAGACTAACCAACAAAATCCACACAATGCACACACAAATTCCAATTACATCCAATTACCAACAAATTCCAATTACATCCACACAATGCACCAACAAATTCCAATTACACAATGCACTCCTTCCAGGCTCAATGCACCAACAAATTCCAATTACATCCACACAATGCACCAACAAATTCCAATTACACAATGCACTCCTTCCAATTACATCCACACAATGCACCAACAAATTCCAAATTCCAATTACACAATGCAACAAATTCCAATCAAAAGGAAACATTGACTGAAAATAAGTAAGTAGAGGAGAAGCAGACGAGAAGCAAACAAATAAATAAGTAAAATCCTAAAGCAGACGAGAACCAAACCGAGAGATGATGATGTAAAGCAGACGAGAAGCAAAAACCGAGCAAAGGAGAAGCAGAAACCGAGCAGAGGCCAGAGAGAGACGGGACACAAAACAGACGAGAAGCAGAAACTGAGTAGAGGTCAGAGAGAGACGGGAAGTAGAAACCCTAAAGCAGAGGCGAGATATCAAATGGGTTCCTTTTTTTTTTAATAACGATGCCAAAACGACGACGTTTTGGTATGATTAGAAAGAAAAAAGGGTCAACGATGAGGTGGGCGCCTCATCGGTGAAAGGCGGCTGCATCAGTGGTTAGCGTATAAGGCGGCCACCTCGAGGCGCCGACGCCGTGAGGCGGTACGAGGCGGCCGCCTCGAAACGTATTTTAAAACACTATTGAGGATAATAATATAGCATTAGTTTAACTGGAATTGTGTTGAAACTTTAAAATTTTAAAATTAGAGTCTTGGCCGAATGCTTAGGAAAGTTGGGGGTTTTAGAATTTTAAATTTTCAAGGTAAAGATCTTTTATTATTGTTTTTGTTAAGTTAATTAACTTAGAAATTATACTCCTTTAGTTGTTTAAACTTGATTTGATTTAATGTAAATGGATGGTATTGCTAAGCTTATCCTAAATGAGTTTTTTGTAAGTTTGTTAGTGGGGTATTTTGGAAGTTGTGTGGTGGTTTATTTAGAGTAGATGAAAAGAATTTTGGAGCTTGGCAGTGGGTTGAACTTTCGGCCAAAGGGAGGGTATTTAAAAGAAATTTTAGTTCAATGGGTGATTTTGAAATGGTAATGTGTTAGTTTTGTCTAGGTCCCAAGATCAAACAAGACATGAAATAATGCGTGAATACACCAACGGAGATAGCGGAATACTCACATCGATCGGTTGAGACGATTTGAAGACGAATGAAGCCACAAAGTGCACTGCCATTCACGCCCAGCGCAGCAGTTCACTGCCCTCCAAAACAGAATTTTGAGCTGCGAAAATGAGCTCCAAGATTGCGTCAAACGAATCACGACTCATGGGTGAACCTCCCTACCCCTTCGCAAGTCTCGTAAGTGTGCTAGCACTTGTGATTTTACCATAAAATCACACTCTTGCTTCCTCCAATGCTCGGCAGTTTCAGTGAAAACCAGTGAGCAGAATTTGCCCCTCCATGGGCGTGAACAAGAGAGAAAGAGAGATGAAGATGTGTTGATTAGTGAGTAAAACAATTTCCAAAATTGTTTATATATTTTCCAACCAAAAATATAAAAGATTTACCAAATAATCTATTAAAAAATCAAATGGTAAATGATTCCACCAACTAACACTATTCCAACCACACACATCAACTATTCATTGTCACTTTAATAAAGTGATGTAAGTCTTTCAATCAATCAATCACATCAATCAATCACATCACTCAAAGTGACATTTGATTTGATGCTTGATGTGACGAATGATTTGACGCTTGATGTGACTTGCGTTGCCGCACTCGAATTCGAAATATGAATGCGCTCACAATCACACTCGGACTCGGGTTCGCTAATTCCCAATTAGCGATTTTTCCGTCGCGTCATAATTAAGTGATTACGCCTAGCAAATTCACTATTCATGTCGCTAACGAATTAATTCTAAATTAATTTGTTCGCCCGAATTAAAATCTAATTTTAATTCCGCGTCGAAATCTAATTTCATTTATATATCGAATATATTAATTTACCGATAATTCCAAATTAATCATTATCTCTCTTTAGACGATATTTTATCCTAGATAAAATATCTCCGTAATTAATCCTAGATTAATTTTCTCTCTCTTATATATAATCCCAGATTATTTAAGAGTGCGAGTTATGCGTCATCGGTGGATTATTGGGAAGCGACCCATGAGATCCCCGGATAATTCGGCAGTAAATACGGTGGTCGGAGTATCCGAATCACGTACGTACCAAGTACTACGTTCTACCGATTTACGAGACAAGATCGGCTTCTAGCAAAGTACGAAGTCTACCCAATTCTCCGGTCATATTCATCTAAGAATATTTAAGATCTATATCAAGCGTAGTATACCAAGTATTGTGTATATCGGCCCAGTATCGGATAGTCACGTGCTAGGGCGGGGCTGGATAAGTGTCTGCCCCGTCCGAAGAACATGTCGGATGTCTGGTAACTAGTCTCTATAATCAGATATACAGGACCTTGTCATAATATCCCGATGGCCGGCCAGCACTTAAGAGCACTAATACCGTATCCTGCGTGACATCATCTCCACTATGACTAGAGTGATACTTCCGTCTTGACATCACACCCAATGCTCTACGATTCTCAATATGCCTAGCATTGGCGTACACAGAACCGGTTAGAGTCCTGGACGACCTCAACTAAAGCATATTGATTGTCGTAAGCATTAGCGGTGCAAGTCTCAGGTTAAGACCATACACACCTACCTTGATGTCGGACTCCCATAGACACATAGTCATAATACCAATGGGATTCCGAGGGGTCTATCCAGAGCGAAGCTGTTTCCCGTACCATCGGTGAAACACAACCTCCTATCGCACTTGCATGAGTATCCAATACCCAAATATATGAGAACTATGTTGTTGTGCCCTCACAACGTGCACAAGTGCAATACTAGCCTATTCCGCATTATCGATGTCCAGTCTCGATAATACTACGACTAGGGATATTTATTGATTAATCCTTCGTGGACTGATACTGTCTCATATCATCTCAATCCAGGAACTAATCATATGGACCTCTCTTCATTTATATATCTAAGGTGATCTAATCACAAATGATGAGAGTGCAATTTCCTTGTCACATAGTTAATTTGTACAACAACACTATGATCTGTACAAATAGTGACGCTATGGGTCATATTATCCAACAATCTCCCACTTGGCACATAGCCAGTCACTCAAGTGTCGAACACCCGAACTATGTACGGTTTGCTCAAATTGCTGAGGAAAGGTTTTCGTCAGCGGATTTCCATGATTATCGTCTGACGCGATTTATACGATCACCACATCGCCACGATGTATGATCCGAACGAATCAGATGAATATAGAACTATATATCTGGATCGTCGATGAGACCTTTAATTCTTTAGCCTTGTGCTGACGCCTAGCTCAGCTGCTAACAGAACTATATCTAATCTAATTAGATTTATTATCGACCAAAATGGCTTCTATTGCTGCCTCAGCCGCAGCAATAATCCGCATTTGTTGTTAAATCGGCAACAGTATCTTGCTCGGAAGATTTCCAGCTCACTGTCCCGTTATTCAAACTTTATAGTACCGTAGTATTTAGCTGTTGGAAACTTGCGGCAGTGAGTGATCCCAGTCACTTCAAGTTCTCATTCTCCATAGTTTAAGACAGCATCTTAGTTCTCTAAGATACTAACAGATGTCCTTAACTTCAATCCAGTGACTATCACTTGGATTGACCCGATTGTGACTCCATATGCTCAAAGCGTATGAGAACACCATATCAAGTACATTTTAAATGTACAATTTCTCAGAGAGTGTTAACAACTCCAAATCTATCCCAGTAGATCTTTATTCCTTGAATAAAGGTTGTTACTCCCCAGAATTCTACGGAGAATATCTATGAAAGCCAAGCTTTCACCAATTGCTTTATGGGAATTTCATTATCAGTGCTCTCCCACTAACCTCCTTATATACACAAGAATCATTTCGTTTTGAGTCAAATCATAAACCATTATGATTATTTCAAAACGACAGTTCCAAGAACCTTATGCTTGCCCAATCCAAACATGGATCGAATAACCCGCAAACCTTGTTTGTCGGTTATACAAAATCGTCAGGATGTTGTAAGCATCCTCCAAGAGGTTTCCTTTTCAGGAAAGCGATTTTGATCTTTAACTGACACATTTCATAAATGAAATATGCAGTATCAACAAGCATCATCAAAATGGATTTACTATGGCAACAGGTAAAAGGTTGAACCGTTATTAACATAATGTGATAACGATACCTTTCCGTCATAAGCCTAGCTTTGTACGTTGGTATGTTGCATCCATGTATGTCTTCCTTGAAGACTTACATGTAACAATAGGCACAATGCCTTGCGGTACAAAACTAGTATCCAAACATAGTTGTATACATGGAATCCATTTCGGACTCATGGCATTTTGCCATGAATAGGGAGTCGATACTTTGTATCACTTCCTCAAAACGTAGTCGGATGGTATACCCTCATAAGATTGACATCTTTATGGGGTGAGATCAGAAACCCATACCCCAGCTTGTTTTCTGACTCTCTCCGATCTACGAGGTTCTTGTGTATTCGAAGATTAATGGTTTAGTTTCATCCTGATGAACTATTTATGTTCCATTAGGACTTCGTGCCTTGAATAGTATTACTCCGATTTTCATCGAGTATCACTATCCTCCCACTGACCACTGCATATCGGTGTTCCTCTTAGGAAAAACCGCATGGTGAGCAACAATTATATTGTTCTCATGTGAGATATTTAAGTACTATACTTATGGTTTTCCTAGGATAACCTATAATTGGCACTTATCCAATTTGGGTTCTAGTTTGGTATCATTCCAAACGTTATGCCTGGCATACCCAAATTATTAGGAATGAGAAAACCCTGTTTCTTTCCTGTTCATATCCTATATGATATCTGTCAAACAGATTTATATGAAACCTTATTCTAAATAAGTTTTGCACTGTTAATACATATCCGTTGAAGGAAATGTAGCTCAGAGCGACTCGTGATAAACCTTATCATGTCCAACAAATTCGGTTTTTAGTTCGGACACACCGTCAAACTGACATGTCTCGGGAGGAGTCCTCATCTGAAAGAATATTGTACTCTTTCATGTATATTATGAAACTTACTGCTTAAGTATTTCCATTACGGTCTTACCGTGACGGTATAATACTATAGCCGATCTGTTTTTCTACTTCGTGTCGAAACCCTAATAGTTTCCGATCTGTGTTCTTCAAAAGAAACACATAACCATAACGTGATGCCACATCCGTTAAGGTCACGAAATATTCATGTTCACATCTAGCCTAGCTAGATATGGGCCCACTAACTTCACCATGAATAGGGCTAACAGATCGGTGGCACTTACACTATTACCAAGTAAATAGTTTTAGGTACTTTACCTAACAAACTAGATTCGTAGACTTTATTTGAATAGTCAAATCAGTCCTAGTACCCACTTTTCAAAAGTGCGGATATACGAGTCTTGTTTAATTGTGTCCCAGACAACAATGCCACAAATAAGTCTCTACTTGATCAAATCAATTTGAGCTATTTATTTGTCATTTTATATGTTTTGAGATTTTAATTATATTGAAAATATAAATTCTGTTATTCACATCTAATGTGTTTATCTCAGTATCATCTTTATATAATGAAACACTTAGTGTTCTAGAATATAAAGGTTTATCCACAATGGATTAAACACTGATATAGAGATAATGTCTCTAGTCAAACTAGTTACATTATAACAATTTCTAATTTAAGTACACACCCGAAGGGTAGTTCCTAAACTTAGGTATCTACGGTCGAAACAGCGACTTTCGTCCCGTTTCCGATTCGCAGAGCAATCTCAGCTTGAAGTCAGTATCCTGCTCAAAGCAGATTCTGAACATCAATACATATATTTTATGTACCACACTAAGTATTTAAAATCTAATTTCAATACTAGTTATGAACATAACTTTGACAATCATTTTTAAAGTAAGAGCCTTGCCTTTTCTTTAATTCCTTCTTGTCTGCATATCCAAATGGTAGTCACTTTGGGATATGTCAATTATCCTTTTCAATATTTTAGGAACCTTAGGCCAAGCCTTGGGTTTTTAGAATATCGAAACAATGTGCACCTCGTGCTACATGCCCAATTGCAAACTTTGACTTATCTCCTCTAGAATAGTCAATTAATTCTCCAAGAATTATAAATTGCAACTTTAATACTTCTTAAATCTAAAATTAGATTTATGACAAGTATATTAAATTAAGCATTAAAGTCATCATCACATAAATCTTCCAAAGATTTTATGCTCTACTTATTTTGCTTAATTTTGGGCTTAAGGTATAATAAGTTATTTTATCAAATAAAGTAACCTATTGTTTATTCCCATTTGAAAATTAAATCATTTAAAATATTTTAATCCCAGATTATATTTTAAATATCCAACTTTTCAATTATTTCTTGATTTCAATAGTCCAACTATTTAATCAATGATTAGTGGTACTATATATTATAATGATTATAATAGTCCAACTATATAATCAAATTTAATCCAAATTAATTAACCTCAATTACATTGATTACTATAATCCAATTATAAAATCAACTGTAAACTGAAATTAATTAATTCAAATATATTGATTAATATAATTCAATTATATATATAATCAACTATAATACAGTCCAACTGTTTTTAAAACAACATTAAGTATTAGTCCAACTAATACTTTTAATATATGACGAGTGATATTTGTTTGAGCGCGTATGGCGAGTAATTGAACGAATATTGCAAATTCAATTCTTGCCTCCCACTATTTTTCGGCGAGCCTCTAACCCTCTGTCGAGTACTCGGGAAACCGTGTTTCCTAGTGGGCTAGGATCCCGTTAAATATCACACAATCTTGACTTTGGCCAACAAATTGTATGATAATTAACTAGGTAGATCTCGAAGATCAATTGGATCTCTTCCAACTCCTAGATCCAGTAGGTGGACATCCAAGTCCGAAACATATATCTTATATATGCCTATATATCGAATATATACCCTAACCTTTTTCCTCTGAATCAACTAGGCCTTGGCTTTGGCACAACAAACCTAATGATCCCAGTCAAGCACGGACCCATTGACCATGGAAGCTTTGTAATCAATGTCGATGGACAAGAAGTGGTCTTGACTTTGGCCAACAAACCACAACTTGGACAAGACACCAATATGGAACAAAGCTTCGTGATTCAAACACATCTTCGACGGATAAGGGCTTGACTTTGGCCAACAACCCATGCCAATCTAGGATCTTGAGTAAGAAATCAATCAATGGAAGGAAAAGACGCATGATATTTGATGAGGGCTTTTCGCGTGTAAATTGGCTACCAATTTAATTATCTTTGTTTAGGTCTCATCATTATACACCCTTAAACATGCATTCTAAATACATTAAAGCGCATATGAAATAAAATAATAATGATATGCGGATAGATACTTAACATATTGATCCTAGATCAAATCTCTCCCTTTCTCACTCAAGCTAGCACTTGTATTACTTCTACCCGTTACACTACACTTCTAAAGAAACCTCATTTACATTGAGGGGAATAGGTGAGAAGAGAATACAAAGAGAATAGAGGTGATAAGGCTGGACACGCAGGTCCAATTTAATAAATTGAATTTATTACAACAATTTCCAAAATTGCCCCACCCGACTAATATCCATCCGATATACATTATTCATTCATCACAAACACGTATTCACACAAAAGCATGCTATCAATCAATCTAATCAAATTAATTAATCTGATAATTATGTGATCATCCAATGTTCAAACAACGATTTGATTTTGCTCGAGTCAAACTCGTTTTGCGAATAAGTACTCAAAGTACGAATTCATGAATTAAATTAAACTACATCATTAAATCTAATTTAATATGTATTTAATACTAATTCACTATTCAATTCCAAATTAAATATTACACTTTATTTAATAAACCTTTAACGACTTAAATTCCAAATTTAATCGCTACGGGTCTCAAAACCCGATTAACATCCAATGTTAGTTTAATTCAAGTCTAATGGGCTTTAATTAATTTCTTTAAGGCG
>SKCR01030156.1:0-43073 GCA_019454045.1 Zanthoxylum bungeanum
TTTATCGCTTTGCCAGGTGGCTTAGGCACATTGGAGGAAATTTTTATAGTGTTATCTTGGGCGAACTTGAACATACACCAGAAACCGCTTGGACTGTTTAACATTGATGGATTTTATGATTTTCTTTGTGTGTTTCTCGATGATGCTCGGAGAAATGGGTTTGTGTCAAAACCTTTAAAAGAACTCTTATTTACTGCCAGAACTGCTCCAGATCTAATTGACCAACTCTTAGCCTATGAACCACAAGTTAACCCTATCCTTTCAAAGATAAATTGGTCTGAGGACGATCATGGTAAGAGGCGTCGGATTAATCTGGATCTTAACCTTTAATTTCCTGTAAAATTTCGGCTAACCAGGTATTATCTTCTAAACTCTTCTTCTACTGTTTAAGACATTGGGGACAATGTCTCATTTAGGTTTGGGGGAGGGAATTAGTTGATCAGTACCTTGTTTTTAGTTTGTGTGCTGTTTTTATTTTTAGTCCAAAATTTTTTTTCAAAAAATAAAAAAAAATTGAAAAAATTGAAAAAATTACAAAAATATTTTGCATTTTTGTGTTTTTATTTTGACTAAAAATGTGAAATTGGTAAGAGATAGCTGAGTAAGGAGTTTCCACTCCTGAGACGTATCTCAAACCATTTTTGAAACAAGTTAATTTTTGTTTATTTCCTTTTGAATTATTTAATTTGTGAATTCTCCATAATACTGACTAAAATGGATCTTCATATGCTCAACTGACAGGTATTATCAACATACATGGAAACATACGGACATGAGCTAAAATTGAAAAGTTTGTAATATTCAGTGCTCTAGTTTAATTGGAGGAAACATCTCAAAAAGTGATGGAGTAAAAAAAAATTAATAATAATAATAATCTGAGATCCGAGTTATTAAGTCTGTAAGGGTGTTTTAACACCTAGTGCCCTAAAGCCAACTGGTTTGGGAGTCACTGGCCCAAAGCTCTCTACATGGATCAAGGATGTTGCAAAAATATATATATCTGAAGTCTGAGTAATTAAGTCTGTAGGGGTGTCTTAACACCTGGTGCCCTAAAGCCAACTGGTTTGGGAGCCACCGACCCAACACTCGCTACATAGATGGAAGATATTGTATATAAATAAAAAAAAATCAAAAATCAAAGAAAAAATCAGAAAAATTATTTCATTGCTACAAAAGGTGTGAATTCTGATAAAACTTTAGGACAAAAATATTACTCTCTTATCAATTGCACTTATGACTGTTGTGGGTAAAAAATGAGTTGTTTAATATTTTGTTGGCTGTGTATATGGAAAATGGTAAATATAATCGGAGAATTTACATATTCAGTAATTTAGAAGTAAAGAAAGCAACTAGTAACTTGGAGTAGAAATTTTACATGATTAGTCACTAACTTCTTTATTCTCTTTTCGCTTGTCTTTTTGCTTTTGTGTACATTAGTTTCACTACCTTTTTACTTTTGTAAAATGTTTGTGGGTATCATTGTTGTAAACCCTCACGAGACTACAACTCGTCCACTAGGGACATCTAGGGGTTTAAAGGCTTGTTGCATACGCTAAATGCAACCGTGATCCCTACGAAAGTGGCTTAGTTAAATTTTATTTTAAAGATGTTTATGTTATTTTATTCTGTGTTTTGCTCGAGGACTAGCAAAATATTAGGTTTGGGGGTGTGATGAGTGGTAATTATATCACTCTTTCCCACTCATTTAACCTAATATTTTATATAGTTTCTTGAGTCTTGTGAATATTTTGATGTGTTTTGTATTATTTTGTAGATAAATAAAGTTTCAGGACATTCTGGAGGTGATTTGGACCAAAACAGTGAAAATTAGAAAAATGGCATTTTGGTAATTTTTCGCGTCGCGACGCCTAACGTACGCCGAACAGTGCTAACATGTTCCGGGTCCACAAGTCAGAATCTGAGAAAATTTGACTTTGCTAACGTGCGCCGTGCCACGTGTCACCATCACAGTCGATTTGCTAACATGCGTCGGGCCACGTGTCATCTTCCTACGGTGCCGACAGTCGCCATCGCCATATGTCGCCACATGTCACTACACCTGTCAGCCACGTCATCGTCCACATCACCAGTTGATCGAGTCAAACTGCCATGTCATCGCCACGTCATCAGCAACCAATCACAGCGTGCCACGTGTCGCAATTCTATGGTGCCGACAGTCACTTTGCCACGTGTCACCACGTCAGCATCAATCATTGACTCACTTATCCGTATCTGACACGTGGCGGATAAGAATCTGAATCAGCCAATCACAAGCCGCCACGTGTCACAATAATTGAGCTCCAACCACCTTGCCACGTGTCGCCTTATCACCTTATCCAGAATCTAAAGCCGACGAACCAGAAGCTGCCACGTCGACCAAACAGGCATCGCGATGCGAGCTGGGCGTCGCGACGCGCGACCCTTACTGACGCCTATGAATAGAGCTCGAAATCTCAGTTTCAGATGTACCATTCTCTCTAAATTCTCTCATATAAATAGGGAGTTTTCTATCTAGTTTCTTTTAATTTTAGTTTTGTAATTAATTTTTAATTACTTTCTGTAGTAATAGTAATTTATTTTCTTTACATTTTACAGTTTTTACTATTCACCATGAGGAGGTAACTTCCCCTGCTAGGGTGAAAGGTAATTCTTTTACTATTGCTATTTAGATTAATCTCCCTTAAATATAATATATTCACTATTTAAAATATTGACTTAATAAGGATACCGCCAGATTGGTCGGTTGGTAATTCATTTTAATCTGGTTTAAACCTGACTAATCAAGGATACCGCCAGATTGGTCGGTTGGTAATTAAATTTTCTTACCGCCTATATGGCAGGTTTATTTTGGTTCCGCCTTTATGGCTGGTTGGACTTAATTTGACTTAGTCAGGTTACCGCCTATATGGCTGGTTGGTAAAATAATCACAAGTTAATATATTATATTATATTAATGGAGATATCTAAATTAGTAATATTAAAAGTTGATCATTTTACCTTAGCATTTTATTTATTTGCAATTTACTTTTCAGCTTTTACTTTACCGCAATTACTTTTCAGCATTTTTACTTTATATCTTTTATTTTCAAGTTTTTACTAGTCCTAATTATGTGTTGTAACTAAATTAGTTATCTGGGGTTGTGATGACTTTTAATATCATCGGTTTATAAGAGGTTATTTTATAGTTTGGGTAATTTAAAGGTTTACTTGTTAAGTCTTAAGCCTAATGCGTCTTGTTAATTGACCACTAATAAGATTGATCTGGTAAATCTAAAATGAACTAGACATAGAGATTTTAGGTTTCAGCCTTAGACTTAATAGCCCACGATCTTCCTTGAGGATAGATAACCCTTTAATAGATTTCCTTACAGGATAGACATATACATGTCGGACGGGGGTAGCCATAATTGGAACTTAAACTTAATGAATCCAGATAATTTGGTTGGCATAGACATATGGTTCAATTGGGTTAAACTGGGTATTTGCGTCTGACCATCGACAAAGGCTTTTGCATAATTTAGTGTTCCAGGTTAGTAAACCAATTTATTACACAAACATGAAATAATCACTTCATCTTTTAAAAAATATTAGAAAGAATCACAACCCTATATATTTTTTAATATTGAATTTTCTTAAACCTACTTTCGAACAATTTTATTTACTTGTTTTTAAATTTAGAATCGTCATCTTTTCAAATCAATTAAACAACCTGTTAGATACTAGTAATCATTTGACCTCATAAAATTAATAGCTTAGGTATTAAGTCCTCGTGGGATCGATACTTTTTATACTACTTGAACGATACGTGCGCTTCCGTTATACGCGTGTGTTTACGCTGGTCAGATATCCTCCTCGAGGAATCCATTTAGGAACGCGGTTTCACATCCATTTACTATATCTCATAATTGTGATATGCATCAAAGACAAAAAGAATCCTAATGGATTTTAGCATGGCTACTAGTGAAAAAATATCCTCATAGTCAATACAATACATTGAGTATAACCGTTCACTATCAGTCGGGCCTTGGTTTCCACCTTTCCATCAGGCCCTCACTTTTTTTTAATAGACCTATTTACACCCAATAGGTTTAATTCCTTCAGGAACTTTAACCAAGTCCCAAAGTTGATTTTCATGCATATAATTCATCTCGGACTTCATGGCTTCCTGCCATTTTCCCGAATCGACATCTAATATCACCTATTTATACTTAGTCAGATTCGTTTCCTCCAAGAAGAGAAACATCAAGGCTCACATCAGATGTTAAAAACAATCTTTAAATAGGCCTTGATATTCTATTCGACTTACGTTGAACCTGTGTTGTAGATCCTTCACCTAGTTGGATCTCTGGTTCCATCTCAGGTTCCTCAATGTTATGATCAAACTCATCGAGTTCAATCTTTCTACAATTCCCACTTTCTCTCAAAAATTCTTTTTCAAAAAAATGGCAAAACGAGCAATAAATACATTTCGTTGCTTAGAATCGTAGAATTGATATCCCAAAGAATTTTCAGATTATCCAACGAACCTATATTTATACCCCATGCGTGCTAGTTTATCCCACTGCGTAACTCTAACGTATGCAGGACAACCTCAAATCTTTAAATATCTAAGACTTTGATTTTTACTATGACATATCTGATATAGGGTCGTAGAAATACCTTTTGATGGAACTCAGTTAAGTATGTGGCAGTAAGTAGAGCGTAACCCTAAATGTAATATGGAAGATCTGTATAACTCATCATAGATCGTACCATATCCAATAAATTATGATTTCTCCACTCAGACACACCATTGTGTTGAGGAGTTCCTGATGGGATATTGATTGGGACTAAAATGTGCATATATATTGAGAGAATAAAATATCATTTTACACTTGTGGTTTCACTAATCCCCTTAATTTAGCACGTTTATGTAATAATATTTAAATTTATGTTTTATATTTTTTTTATTGTGATTTTTATCTTTTATGTAGGTGAAATAATACTTTGGATGTATATCTATGAAAATGGACTTGACATTTGGATTTTGGAAGCCGGAAATTTAATAGAGTGTTCTAACAGTGTACAACTTCGGTAATTCTAACCATGTGCAATGTTCGTAGTTTGGCCATAACATTTTACTCCGATATCGGATTAAGATGATTCAAGTTCTAGATGAAATAAGACTCAAAGCTCTACAACTTTGATGTTCATAAGATTTTCGAATTCTGAAGTTTTCAAGACCGAAATTGATGAAGAATTCAAAGTGTGTTATATATCAAATCTTAAAAAAAAAAAACATTTGTCAATTTCTCCACCAAACATACTTTGGTGGCATATTTGATGGAGTGTTTGGTGGAGTGTTTAGTGGAGAAATTAGTAGAAGCCATAATTTCATTTTCATTTTCATACTTTCTTTTATTTCTTCTTAAGGAATTGAAGATTGTATCTTGTTTGTTTAAATTCTTATAATGTCTTTTAATTTTAGTAATAAAATTATGTGTGTTTTTAATTACAGTATGAGTAGCTAATTACTTTCTGCTGGGGGAATGGGTGAAACCTTTATTATTTAAGTTTAGATTAATCTCACTTATGTTATAATATATAAATAGTAATGAATAATAATTAATTGAGATCTTGATTAATTATTGACAAACTTTTCTACCGCCTATATGGCTAGTTTTATACGATTTTGGCATAATTGATTACCTAACTGGACTTATTATAGACAAACGTTATCACCGTCTTTATGACTGGTTTTATATTTTTGACATATTTAGTACCTTGACAGGACTAGTTATTGATAAAATGACTACCGCCTTTATGGTCGATTTTATATGTTTTGGCATAGTTAATTCTGGAAGTAAATTAATTGGGTTATAATGATCATTTATTTATTATAAAAAGTGAGATTTCTAAATATAAAATATTAAAAGTGGATCTCAAAACTCTAGTATTTTATTTTATTGTTGTCATTTAATTCAAATTCTCCAAACAACTTCAAACAAATCAATCTTTTTCCTTTCGCTTTAATTATTATTTTATCATACAAAAACTTTATTCCTTGTGGATCGACCCCGGACTTACCGGATTATTTTATTACTTCGACACTCTTATACTTGGGAGCAAAGAACCACTTTTTGAGTGTGTTAGATATATTAAGCGAGAATCTCATTTTCCCATAAATAACATCTGAATTCGTCGGTCATGAATTCACTGCCTCGATTTGATCGAAGGCACTTAATGAATTTCTCCGTTTATTTTTCCAATTCATTTCAGAATATTTTAAACTTTTTAAATGTTTCCGATTTATGTATCATCAAATAGACATATCCATATCTTGATTTATCATCCGTGAAAGTCACGAAGTATGTTGAACTATCATGAGCAACATGATTTAATGGACCACACATATTACTGTGTACTAGTTCTAATAAATCTTCAGTAAAGATGATAAAAAATCTCGGGCCCGGTTCGGCCCGGACCGGCCTGTCCGGGCTTTGACCTGGCCCAGGAGTAAAAAATCACGGGCCGGGCCCGCGAAGTAGAGGCCTGGCAAGCCCGGGCCCGATCGGTCAGAGCTTAAAAAATATTATATATATTTATATTTATATAATAAATTATATATATATATATAATAAATTAAAAATATATTTAACTTTTTAATAATAAAAAACCGGGTCGGATAAAGCCCGGCCGAGCCCGGGCACCAGTCGGGCTGGTTCGGCCCGGCCCCACAGACGCTCGAGCCCGGGCCAAAAAATAATTATCGGGCTTGGGCCGGGTTTATCAAAGCCCGGGCCTGACTCAACCTATTGCCATTTTTAATCTTCAGTACGGTGTCAACACCAAGAAATGAGGCCTTTGTCATTTTCTCTTGGATACATGACTCATAAATCGGATAAGAATCTAATGTAAGATCTTTAATCAAACCATTCTTAACCAATTTTGATAAACGTTTAACACCTATGTGGCTTAATCTCATATGTCATAATTCAATATTATTTAATTCATATCTTTTACTTGTATTTTCCTCTACATTAAAGACATCTCTATATGTTTCCAAAACATAATGACCGTTAGATACAGAACATTCACATATCAATTAATTGTCTTTATCATATAAATATAAAAAATTAATTATCTTTATCATATAAATATAAAGCACCATCTTTAATGTTTATTTTATATCCCTTCTTATCCAATATCGGCAACGATATTATCTGTCTGATAAGAGATGGTACATAATAAAAGCCATATAAAATTAATTTACATTTATTATGGAGATCTAAAACAATCGTTCCTATGGTTTTGACATCCAATGTCTCGCCATTCCAAACTCTAAGCTGGATCTCCCCTTTGTCCAACCTTCTTTTAACCCTCATGACCTGCATGGAGTTGCAAATATGAGTGGGACTGTCAGTGTCTAATACCCAGCCATTATTTACATCTAAGGCTAATGAGATGTCAATAATGGGAAAAATACAAAATGTACCTGATAGTCCTACCTTTCCTTTCAGCTTTGGATAATCGTTTTTCCAGTGTCCAGGCTTATTGCAGTGTAGACATGTATCACGAGCTACATGCGGTCTTGCAGCTTTGTGCTTCCTGGAGTTTCTCTTTGATATCTTCTTCTTTCCCATTTTGATTTTCTTCGACTTTGTAGAAGTCTTTGAAGAGCTTGCTCCACCATAGAGGTACAAAGTGGGATTGCATTTCTTCAAATCATACTCCGCCGTGTGTAATATGTTATGAAGTTCTTCATAACTGACTTGCATCAAATGCATATGAAAGTTTAACACAAAGCTAGCGTAAGTACCGAGCAAAGAAGATAAAATCAAATTTTACCATAACTGTTCATCGATCATAATGCCTTGTCGTTCCAAATATCAGATCTGGTCTATCATATTCAAAACATGAATGCTGACCGCTCCTCCATCCTTGAGCGTAGCACAAAACAATTCCTTAGACCTCCGATATATTTCAATTTCTTGATTTTCTTCGAACAACTCCTTGAGTGTTCTCATAATGCTCTAAGCATCAGGTACCTCTATGTATTGTCTTAACAAATCCAGAACCATCAATCCTAAAATATAGGATTCCATCCTTAGGTTATCATCCTTCCATTTTTCAAAAGTCTCTTGCTATTCGGGGAGTGAAATCAAGATTGATTTCAACATGCAATAGATTAAATGTTACATAGCTCAACTTCTCTGACTCCAAGACAATGCGGATGTTCATTTCCTATTCAAAATAGTTCTCGGATCTTTTTAATTTATTAGAATCTAAAAGTTGCGCTAATAGATTTGCGGCAGCCATCTACAAGATAATAATTAAACACTAGCAGAACATCTTCATTTCAATATAAAAGTACTAATACGATTATGGATTTTAAATCTATTTGTGGCCTCATACTACTTTAGGTAATTCTGTAATCTTCTTTAATAAAAAAATAGAAATTCACATATCAAAATTTCACAGCGGGAAGTGGATCCCATGACATTTACTCTAGCCTCACAATAATGACGGTCTTGACCTTCATAAATTCATTAGGTAGGCCTAAAGGTCAATCACTTCCATGTGACTCATAAGTTTGGTCCTGAACTGTTTCTTATCCTTACAATAATAACGGTATTGGATTAAGATGTGTTCTAGGTGTATACTTGTCAATGTGCACTAATGATATTCGTAAGTACACCCTCACAATAATGGTGGTATTGGATGACTACGTTAACTTACAACGCTACATCTAATATTTTACCGGAAAGACCTAAGTTTCAACCAGTTATACCCTCACAATAATGATGGTATTGGGCATAAGTATTAAGAACTCATTCATCTTTGTATCGACAAGACGCATCATCCAATAATACTCCAATATTATTAATATTATTACTTAAAAATAATAATCACCTAATCAAATGAGATTTATGACAATCAAGTCATTAACATGCTTGGGTCAAAATAAAAATTTTAATTTAAAACCACAATGCATATCCAATATGACTTATGTATAATTAAATTAAAATTACAGAGGCATAGATTCAAATACATGTGTTGTGTGGTTAAGATCTGCAATGATACAATTCCGTTGGGGCGGTTGTAGGACCCTTAGGGTCATATCAGTGCCTCGCGCAGCGGAAGTGGGTCTAACCCATGGATATCAAGCATGGTGTATTTTTAAATTATTATATGGAATATTCCATTACGAGTTCATAAGAAAAACTCAGGGCCGAATAGGAGTCCGGAAACTCCGGAACGGAGAAAATAAAGTTTCACCGCTAATGGACAACAGCACTCGGCATATCGTGACACGCAGGCTTGGGACTCGCAACGCCAAATCTGTTAATGCTCAGTGTTGCGACGCACAAGGGTGAGCGTCGTGACGCCCACAGCTTTGAGAGCTGAGTGTCGCGACGCCACAGATTAGAGTCGAGATCTACCATGTGTAAAATATTGACAAAGAGTAAATTTATCTTAAATCCAATTCAAAACACTTACAATTTTCTCCAAACACTTCAATACACCTAAAACCATTTTTAACATCAAAATCAACATCAACACATATTATATAACAAATATACATATATTCTAAATACATATATACATTTCTTTAAATCAAAACATAAACCAAAATAGAATCCCACAATAAAGTGACTCATGAACAATTATAGGTCACTCAAAGGCGGTCAAGTGATTCTAGAATGGTAGTCGCAGCTCCAAGCTATCATCTAGAATTCTAAACTCTAATTTAATGTTCCATGTCCAATATAGACATTTTGACCAAATTACAAACATATTGTGTTTACGCTTCCAAAGCATCCATACACAATTCATTAACCTAATTTCAACATCAAGCTATGTTATTATGTATCCAATACATAATACATCACTATATGCTTCATTAATGAAAACAACCCACTAATGAAAACATAGCTTTAGAGAAGATTAAATTTACCTAGTAAGCTTGATTTCAATCTTCTTCTCCTTGTTGAAATATTGTAGAGAACTTCCAAAGTTAGCAAGCTTGACTCCAAGATCCAATCTTGATTCCAATGCTATCAAGCTTGATTCCAAGATCCAATCTTGATTTCTCCTTGTTGAAATGTTGTTGAGAACTTTCAAAACTTCTTTAAACACTTCTTTTACTTAAACTAATATTTCTAATTCTTGCTTGTTTTAGCTTTCACAACCTTAACTTTCTTAAGCTCCAGCTTAATTCAAAACTTGCTCAAGCTTGCATTTTATAGCAAAACTTATGCAATTCTTAATTAATAAAGTCTTAATCAACTTTTAAGTAGGCTTAATCCAATTTGTCCAAATATGTATAATTAGGTGTGAATAATCATATTTTTCTACCACTTTGATTTAATCTAATTAAATCAAGACAAAGTTTAGTCAATGGATTATTTTAATGTCTACCACTTCGATTTAATCCAATTAAATCAAGACAAATATACATATTATTACACATTTTTAATTACCAAAATATTATAACACTTCAGTAATTCCGACGACTACTAAGTCATAAATGGCATAGTACATGATATAAATCATGTTCAAGCATGTATGTGTTCTTGAAATTAATTTTTGGACATTCGACAAATTCCTTGCAGTTCCGGTACGAAAGTTACTCTATGTTCTATTTTGGATAACCCTTAGTATTCGAGCCGTAAGTTTTTCATATGATCTCCAAATTTTATGAATTTTATATTGTCGGAAAGCTAAGACCGAGACCTACGTAATTTTTTCATACGATCTCCAAATTTTATGAATTTTATATTTTCGAAAAGCTAAGACCGAGACCTACAATTTCCACGTTGGATATATTTCCAAATTAGAATCAGAAATAGGTCAAAAATCATGATTTCCGTGGCTGCTATAGTAAAGTTCGGGAATAAACTAGAATTGGATGATGTGGTAAATTGTGGGCCACTAATTTGCAAACAAAAAAAAAATCATCCTTTGCACTATAAATAAGAAACAATATTCTTTATCTTCTCTTCTCCTTAGGGCACGAATTTGGTCCCCAAAATAACTTCAAATTCTTTCATTTTATCATGCCAAGGTGAAGGAAAAATTGATGATTTCAACTCCTCTTCATGCAAGTAAGCTTATTTTTATTCTTCCTTCCTCTAATATTGAGTTTATGGCATGAATCTTCTTCCCCTAAATTCGAACTAGAAGAACCCTAGAATTTCTTTTTGTATTTTAGCTTCAAAAGTATTGCTAACATACATATTTAAGCAATTCATGATAGCATTGAGCATGAATTGAGCTTCTTTTTATAAATGTCCAATTTTTCCCCAAGGATAGGGAGCTGAATGAAATTACTACGAGCTTCCATTGCTCATGATACATTAGGTTAAACTATTGGAACTCCAATTCCAATATACGACATGTGTCAGTCTTTTAGGTCATAGGAATTCAACCGTATTCTAAAACCAATGATTAGGAATATTTATTTTAAGAATGGTTTATAATAGTAATACTATCACAATGTCAGACCAACCAATGTCCAATATTACTACATGACTATTCTAAGGTCGATGTCATTCTTAGCATATTTATATATCAATCTAATATGCATAATGACATTGCCATTAATAAGGTTTGAAATAAAATATAATTATTTTATTAGTAATTATAAAATATAATGTACAATACATTATTCGGATTGGCGCTCCAAACACCAACTCCAACACCAACAGCTTTGTACATATATTTTGAAGATTCTACGTAAGATATCCCATCCAATTCTGCGCAACCTTACGAGCAGTAGGACCAAGCGTCAACTCTGTGAGTGAATACTATGATTTTTACATTTTCGACTTTAAATGTTATATAATCAAGTTTTTAAGTTTATGATTATATCGAGCTTCAAATTGATATGAATATGTTTTCGTTTAGCTATGTTTTCAAGGTTAGCAGCTTAAGTATATTTGATATCTCTAGCTCATGATAATTTATTCTTTTTAAGTTTGGTTTATATATATATGCCTTGTTATATGAGTATGATCTTACAAGTATAAAAAATGAATTCAAACGTCATTAGAGTACCGTCCCCTCAGAGATTTTACCTGCTTCATTTAAGTTTAGGTCGGGTGGTTTAGCAGCAGGGTTTCCAATGTTTTCAAAAAAAAAAATTATTAAAATACAGGGAGATTACTATTTCTCCCTTACTCTTTTCGGTATCTACTACTTATCGCGAATATTTTTATAATACCCAATTACCCACCCCTAAAAAAACAAGGTTCTTTTACAATTTTACCTTTGAATATTACTATATTGACATTATAATTAATGTATTATCATGTAGATATAATAATATTTATTTTTAATAATTATATAATAAATTATAAATTATCAAAATTATAATATCTAAATTGTCATGTTTGTATTATTTCTTTAGTTTTTTACACTAAAAAATAGTAATGAAATTATAAGAAATAAATTGATAAATTATCAATTATCAAGCCAATATAATTGTATGCAAGGGTAAAATTATAAAAAAATAAAAATAAATAACATTTAGGTTAAAAGGGATAATTGGATATTATTCAAACATTACAGGGAAAGTAGTATATACTAAAAACAGCAGGGTAAGAGTGAGATTCCCCCTAAAATAATTTTCCACAATTTTTTTAAAAATACTGAAATTGGGTAGTAATATGATATCTTGGTCTTTATTGTTTTTATAATAAACCATTAGATTATCTTTATGTATCCAATAAGTCATTAAACCCTACTGCAATAACCAAAGTACCCTTATATTGTTTGGTTATCACAACTAGACCCGGCCAAGGTTCCGGTTCCGAACCGAAACCGAATCGGTTCCGTTGGGCTGGATGGGGCAAGGAGACCAACAGCTCCCTGCCCCCAACGCCCAAAAAAATATATTTGGGAATTCCTAAATTACCCCTAATAATAGTAATAAAGCGACTAATTTTAGGGGCATTTTAGGATACGTAGACAACTTAAGTTTTTAAAAATTTAAGTTCAAGCTCTTTAATTTAATTTTTTTTTTTAGATAAGAATTTTATTTGTAATTTAATGTAATTATGTAATGTAAGTTTATTATATAAATTCATATTCATAATTTTAAACTATATTAATTTATCAATCTCAATTTTTTATTTTCAAAAAAAAAAAACGAATGGAACCGAAACCGAACGGTTCGGTTCCGATTTCGGTTACGGTTCCGGTTCCACATTTAGTGTGGAACCGGGAACCGTTCGGTTCGGTTCCGGTTCGGAACCGAACCCAGCCACAACGGAGTATTTCAGTCATTTCCCAAGCTAAGTAGTTGCCTATTTCATGCAAATGACATAATTATGACCTAATTTGAGAAATAATAAAAAGGTAAGGATATAGATGTTATTATCTCAATAAGAAATAATATCCTGTTATTGATACGACATCGGTTCGTCAATTGTTTCTCCATTCTTCTCCGAAAACAGTCACCACATTCACATAGCCTCTGTGTGCCGCCGGCTTGTCATTTATTGCCTACTTTCACACCGTTCACTAAAATGAGCAAGCAAGCAATGGAGAAAGTGGAAGAAGATATATGGGCAAGAGCCACAAAAGCAGTGGACGATCTTTACCAAATCAAAGAAACGTTTTTTCCAGCGAACCCAGATGACAAAGTCACCAAATTGCAAAACGAATCAGATCTCACTCTCAAACTCCTCGATTCCATCCCTCCCGGTACCTTTTTCACTTTCTCCTCATACCCATTTCGATTTTTGTCTGTTTGTTCCCCCTGCTTTTTCTTCTGTTTTCGTTAGCTAAATGAATTTGAAGACTATGATTATAGGAACTTAATGTAATCCAAGCTATTTGTTTGATCAGTATTTTGTAATTTTCTGATGATTCTTATACATTTTAGCTGTTTGAAAAAAAAAAAAAAAAAAAAAGCGTTGCTAGAAGTTCTAGTGCCCTTGGTGTCACCCCCATGTTATATGTGTGTTGAAGTTGAAAGCTTAGGACATAATGCTGGTGGGTGGCGCTCTTGATTTTTTTTCCATTCTATTGAATTAAATGTTGCAATGGTAGTAATGGTAGGGATTGAGTTGTTTTGGCTTTTAATCTGCATCTGCTATGTATTGGAATCACTAGTTAGCAAATATGCAAGTGGATGATTTGTAAACATTAGCTGCCAAATAAATGTGGTTGTTTACCAAACACTATAGTCACCGAGCTTTCAAAGATAAGCACAAGCACAAGAATAGTAGTAATTTACCTTGTTATTACTTGATTGAATGAATGTAGTAGGTGGTTAACTTTTGTTTCCATATTCTTAATCTATATTCTTTTGTTCCCAAGTAACTGTATCATATGTGGAGAGAATTTGTTCTCTTTCACTTCCTCACTTGCTATTGAGCGGTGCTGGGAGTGGTTTTCTTAAATGTAATTCAGAAATGTTTCTACAAATTTAATCTTTGAGGATATCATGTCACATGTAGTAACATAAATTTATTTTTATGAAGTTTTCTTTTTCTGAGTGTTCATCTACTTGTTACTGTGGAGTTGTGTAACAGAGCAAAGGAAGTCACCTATACAACGTGCAACATATGAGTATCTGAAAGGAAAGATATTGGATGTAGTGCCTGAGTACAGGAAAGAAGCTGAGGATCATCTCTCTAAAGCTGTAAGTAAGAACACAGTTAAAAATTCTTGTAGTATATTTGCTTCAATGTGCTGGATCAGGTTCATATTTCAAAGCTTTTATGCCCCAGGTGAAGCTGAATCCATCTCTTGCAGATGCTTGGCTATGCTTGGGTAGCTGCATTTGGAAGAAGGGAGATCTATCTGCAGCCAAGAACTGCTTCAATCTTGCATTAAGCAAGGTTATATCTGATATCTGATATTAAATTTTGTTTTTGACATTTCAATCGTTGGTGTTGCATTCCCTCCACCTATGTATATTTTCTGGTTTCAGTTATTATAATAGTAATAGTAATTTTTTTGGGGGTCTAATATAGGGTCCAAACAAGAAGATACTTTGTCAGTTATCAATGCTTGAAAGAAGCATGGCTCAAGGCAAGAAAATTCTTTTCCTTCCCCTGATTTCAGATAGTTGTTTTAGACTTTTTGGGTGCTTCAGGACACAACCTTAAAAGCCATATTTGCAGATTACATTTTTTTGGCCTCTTGGCTCCCTATTTTACTATTATAAATAAACACATAATCATAATAATTGAAGTGTTGGATCGCAGTGTCTCATGTTTAATTGAAGGACATACATTCTATCTTGACCTTCATTTGTGTTGAAATATATTTCTTCTTTTTGTAGGCACTGAGAATCAAGCAGAAATTGTTGAGGAAAGCATTCAACATGCCAAGGAGGCTATCACATTGGATGTCAAGGATGGAAACTCTTGGTGTAAGATCCCCTATTAATCTAACCTCAGAATTACATTGCTCTGTGATTTGAATTTGATCTCTGAATATCTTTCTCATGCTGACTGATTTTGTATTGACTTTAAACTTAATTTACATATCTGATTTTGCTGGTTTTTCTTGTGCCTTAACTTCATATTTTAATGATGTTCGTTAAATCATTTCTCTTATAGCTTCTCATGGAGAAAAACATTTAGGCTTTATTTACTGCATACATGCGCAGAGATATGGTATGCCCACACTAAGTTCATTCTCTTGTTGAAATCCATGTGCATTGCATTTGTTATTAAATCTAACAATATAATTCATCTTATAAACTGATTGTTTGTCTTTGGATATGTTTATCATGCTGCATGCTGACATTGTTTTTACTTATTTTTAATTTGCACTTCGACTTCGGATGGTTTGCCGGCGTCTTGGGTAGCTTCTTATGATTGCTGCAGGATAAAAGCATTTAGACCTGTCTATTAGGCCTGTATTATTTGTTTTACTATTCTTATATGCTGGTTTGTATCAAATTTTTGTACACTCGATCTGCTACTTTTTTCAGCTTACATGTAAGAAACTGCTTTCTAATTTTCCAATTTTCTTAATTTCTCAACCTGTAACAGTATATGCATCTTCCTACTGACAGATAACCTTGGAAATGCATGTCTCACAAGTTTTTTTGTGACTGGAGCTTGGGACCACAGCAAACTTCTGCAGTCTTTAAAAGCTTACCAGAATGCTGTGAGTTAGCTGAGTAGAAATTTTCCTTCAAATATATTTTTGTACCGCCTTGGGATTTCTTCAGATTATATATTTTTAATATGATTTATTATTATTTTTTCATATGTGAAAAAATCTCTTGATTAAGGGCTGTAAGGAAGCATTTTAAAATATCTTCACGAATTATATAGGATTGTTAGTTAGCCTTTGTATTTTTGCATTCTAGTCTTCCTTTTCATGAATTTGATTGTTGATCGTATGTGACAGGAGAAAGATGAGAGAATGAAGTCCAATCCAGACCTATATTTTAACTCTGCCACTGTAAGTTCAATTTGCTTCCCTGTTTTCTCCATGGTACAATTCCTTGAAATACTAAAAATCGAAATGGATCCAGACCTTTGTCTCTGTTACTCTCAGGTCTACTCATATTAGTTTCTTGTTTCTTTTTTCCGTCAGGTTGCTTTTATTTGCTTCCTTTAGTTCACTAAAACTTATTGTGCTTCTCAATCACTATTCACGAGAATCTGTTCCCCCATTGGGATGTATGCTTGTTCCTTCCCCTGTTTTATATTTGAAAAAAATTATTAAATAGCAAAGGAATGATGCAACCCTGACCTTTATTTTTGTTGACATCAGGTGTAATCATGCTCTTAATGTAGTATTTATCTTATATGGTTGTTTTTCCCTTTATTTCACTAAAATCTCGCTGTACGCTTGTTTTACTAAACCCATCTTCATACTGTAGAATCTTAATTCATTGTCCTTGTTTTTACTCCCTTAGCCTTTATCACATCTGTGAGTTGTTCCAATTGTATTTAACTTGAGGGCAACACTTGACTTCTGATAAGGAAGAGGAACTGTGTCTTCAATCCCATGATTTGCTCAAGTAATGGGTTGCCCTCTTTTAACTAAGAGTGCTCCTCTTATGGGCCCCTTTCATTTTTGGTCACCAGCTTCTGACCATTGCAGATTAACTGGTTTTCAATTGCTGAAATACTCCACATGATTAGAGGTTCTGCAATTCCGCTGATTTCTTGGTAACCTTTCTGAAAACTGGCGGGTACTGCCATATAGCAGGTTACATGAGAGCTTTTCTGATGTTCATTGGTGTCCATAAATTTTTCATAGACTTTCTACTTACAGGTGAACAAGTATTTAGAGAATTACGAAAGAGCCCTAAGTGGGTTTGAAGCTGCTGCCTTGAAGGATCCTAGTCTCAATGCTACTGAGGAGGTCCAGATGATAGTTAATCTTCTCGATAAGATAGAGAACTTGTTGAGGGTAATTTTATTTTTCTATTTGTTTTCAGACCTATTACTATATTCATCTGCTTCTCTGATTAGGAAGACTATCTGATGAACTGCTTTTAGTAAAACAGAAGTCAAGACACTTGCACAATTGATGCTAAATTTTCACTAAAAATTGAACTTTTGAAGGAAGCAGTCGATTGACCACTCTGACGTTATCAATACTTTACGTTAGATAGCATGATGCCGCTCCTAATTAATGATCAAAAACTGTGTTTGGTTGATCTAATATAATTTTTATGTGCCATTTCTTCAAGAGATGAACGTGGTTGAATAAAATGTGGTTTTTCAGGGTCATGCGAAAGCTAAACGAGTTGCATCTTTGGCATCATCCTTGACTGCTGTCAAGTGTAAGCTACGTCACTATGTGTTCTGTTGTAGTCAGTAATTCATTTGGAAACTTAACATATAGATTTGTTTCTGGCATTCTTCTTATTTGATTAGTGAGTTCTTCACATAAAAGAGCTACAGTGGATTTGCTGTTGGAGGGTCTCAACAAAGCCATTGCTGTAGTGGGAAAGGTGCTATTTTTTGTGAAGCATGAGAATGCCACTCCCCTGTGAGTAGTCTGCTTGACAGCATTTTCTTGCACATCTAAATTATATGTCATATCTAAATTATATGTCATAAACTTATACTAATTGTGCATGTACCTTGAACTCCATAAAACATTGTATCTACTATCTAGAAATGCTGAGGGGTGGCGGATAGCACGGGTGTCGATGTCTTTATTGCATTCTTTTTCATTAGGCTTATGGGGTTCAGGCTTGGAATGACTTGTAGGAAATAGTAGATACTATTCCCACATGCTTCAAACTTTATGTCTTGAGCATCATCTGCCTGTAACTTTATCATCAAAATAAAATCCCCTTCTATTTTGCAAGAAGTTATCAGCATGTTGAGAAATGAGATCACATCCAAACAATTGTCTCGCTTTTCTAATGCAGGTACTATTTGGTGTGTGATTCAAATCAAACATGCTTTGTTCTGTCTGTGTATGGTATACATAATGATGCGGTAAGAGTTGGTTCCTATTTATTTTTTTCTCTTTTGTCCATTAGAGGCTTATATATCATATGTCCTACAGAAAGGTGTTTTTTTTTTTTTTTTGGCAATAAGATAGGGTGTTTCTGTTCCATCTTATAACCCCATTTTCCTCTTGAAATTTGGCAAAACTGCAAAGGAAGTCTTATTTTCTCTTCCTTGATTCTGCGTGCAGATTAAAGAAGGAGATCAGCTGACTCTACTAGAACCTTATTATCATCTTGTTGATTTTTCGTGGAAAGGAAAGGTATGATCTTTTTCAACTATAGATGCCTTCATGCTATTATTGTTATAGGTCTAACCAGATTCCTAACTTTTAGTCTTTGTTTCTTGTAAATCTAACCAGTGTTACCAGTTCAAGTCAATTCGCGTGGATTTCTTGGAGCAAGTGCTTGTAAATGGAAAAGCTTTACCTCCTCAACAACTACTTCGTTCATCGATCTACGCCCACCATAAACCATGAAAAGTTTTTTTCAAGTAGGAATATTTGTGAGTTAATCTGTAAGTTGTATTGTGTGTAAATAGAATAGGGGGATGAGAACATTGAGAAGGGAAAAAAAAAAAAACATGAAACTATGATGTTTTGTCCAAGTTAAAAGTGAAATGTTACCCATCAAAACAGAGAATTGTACATTCCATTAGAGTTTGAATATAGGATGATTGCTTGCAGAATTCTTTTGCCCAAATTTATGAATAATAACTTTCCAAGGGGGATGTCTTGACTTGACTTATTAATTTTAGGACTAAACTAAAAAAGCAGAAAACACTGCTTAATGCAGTGTTTGTTTTTAACATATTATAATTAGAATCAAAAGTAGCAGAGCGTAAAGTGATATCATTTGAACTACAAAAGCGTTATGATTTAATTAACATTACTCTTAATTAAATTGATTTTAGAGAAAAAATTAATTTTGTAGATAAAGCCCAGAATAGAAAAGAAAACATACCAAGTCGAGATGGGATATCATGTTTGTATAACGATTCCTCCTCTTGTACCTTCTGGAGATTTTAAGTGTGAATTTTACTTCTCATCGGTTATAGGGAAATAGGGAATGTGTAGTGGATAACATACTCTTCTTACAATTGAGATCGTGAGGTAGTTGCTCAGTTCAAAGTTTGTGACGATGGGCTGATATAGGAATTTTAATAACATTGTAAAAAATCATACATATAAATAAATAAATAAATAAAAACGTTGGTTACACTGAACTTATTGCAATGCAAGTGTATGAATTTCAAGCTGAGTTGTGTTGCTAAAGTTAATCACAAGTTCAATTCACCATGCACCAATTACATAGTCTCAACTCAATCATTTGCTGCGAACCACAACTTAACAAGTTTCTGATCTCGGACAAAGTTTAGCAACTAAGCTTTACTTTGAGCAGATGGAGGACAATTTATTCATCAGACAAAATCTGTATCTATGATATCTTCAGGCTATACAGACGACTTAAATGACTATGCAAATCAAATACAAAGTCAACATATGAAAATAAATACAAGCAAGACCTAGCTATATAAAACCATTCCACTGTCACTGGAACTAAACACAGATTGCATATATATCCAGCAAAAATAAATAAATAAATAAATAAATACAACCTGGTCATTGCTTATAGTAGCCACTTTGGTTAGGATACGTATAGGGAGCTGGAGCAGTATAAGGAGGCCGAGGAAAAGATCCAGGTTGTTGTCCATGGGCATTGTAGTATGGGCCTCGCCATCCTGGGTAGGCAGGTTGTCCATACTCATGGCTTGGTGAGGGCTGCTGTTGGGAATGTGGAGGGTAAGGAGCACCAGGCGCAGGTGCTGGATAGTAAGGATGTGATGGCTGTGGGTTGCCATATGGGGGAGGCGGGTGACCATACCCAGGCATCGCTGGCTGCTCTGGATTTCGGTAGTAAGGAGTTTGGGGATGAGGGTAAGGGGCATTTTGGGGATCTGTTTGCTGTGGTGCACTGGTTCTCTGAGTTTGATGGGGCCGATCATACGAACCAGAGGTCTTGCAATCCTGGAAACTGAGACCCGCCATCTGTCTCTGAACATCTTCAATCATTTCTTGGCACTGGATGTTTCTGGTCATCACAAAGTCATTGCATTGCTGCTTGATATTTGTGATTGCATCCTGTTTAGCAGAGAGAGACAATTTAAATATCCACCTAACTTATGATGATTCACATAATAGCCTAGCCACTTATTCCCATAGATGCCTTAAAAAAAAGTTGAGCAAACCTTAACCAGCAAATGAGAAATTTATTACCTGAAGAGTAACATAAAACTTCAATCCCGCGTTAATGTTTTCCTTAATTTCTCGATACTTGGCTATGGCAGCTTGAATTTGCTTATAACACTTCTCTCGAGATGCTGACTCAGAAAGAAACAGAAATGAATAAAATCAAAAGAAAATAAAAATATTAAATTGGCCAAATCACAAATGCAGCAAATAGACAAAATTACAGCTTCATATATTGACCAAAATATAAAGACTCCAAACATATCATCGAAATTCACATTTAAGAAATGGCGACATAAAGTCATTTTAACCACGATGCTATGAAAAATTTCCCTTCAAGCATATATTAGAACAGTCAACAGTGTTAAACCAGAAGCAAAGGTAACCTACCTTTATAATCTTCAAGATTAAAGACGGTAGAGAACTCTGCATTTTGAGCCTGTAAAAGAATATAACAGAGAGCACTTATTTACACGCACTGATTCCATAAATTAGCAGGACTTCAAACAACCAGTTTTTAGCAACCATTAGCATTCCTTTAATCTAGAAGACATTAATCCCCGCAAAAACATCAAATACAAAACTAAGGAAAATATGAAGCAAATGAACAAGCTTCAAATTATTTAAAAAAAGGCAAAGAAAATTAAAAGAAACATGGCACGAGAGAGAAACATACCTGAATTTGCATCAACAACTGTTCTTGTGCCTCAATATTTTGGGTAATTTCTTCACAAATGTGATCATATTTTGATATCTCCTTCCTGAAGAGATCCTCATACGATCCAGTGGAGGTCATCAACTTTGGTAGTATGTCATCCTGAAGACATTTGTAAAAAAAAAAATTAAAAAAAAAAACATGAACTAAGCCAAGTGTTCACTAAATGCAAATAAGACAGCATTAATTGCCAGACAAAAGAATCCCTAAAACCAGCAAGCAATACCCATGGCTTGTTCAACCTTCCACAGTAATAAATTGCAAAGAAAATAGAGAAAACCTCCAAACTGTAAAACAAAAACAAACATGAAACTCAGTTTACAACAGTCCCCACCCACCAAAGTGATTCTTACAAGGGATGATGCAAAAACTTAATAATACAGAAATTACAATCAGCTAACCCCATCAAAAAATCTATACCAGGGCGACAATGTTATGAAATCAAGGAGAAATAATGATTTCAACGAACTATAATTATGCGATCATTTCCACCAGGAAATTGCAAAATTCCCAAGGAGTTGCAATTGCAAATATTATCCAAATTATACCAATAACACACTTCCATGTCACACAGAATAATAGGCGAAATTGATCCCTACAGTTTCTATCCATGCAGACTTCCTGATGTGTCTATGTTTAGGAACAATGGAAAACAAAAATGCAAAAATGAAATAGAGAAGTTTGCAACAAAAGTATCACTAAAATAAAGGGACAGAATTGGCATATGAATGGAATACAATTTCAATCAATCTGTAGTTAATAGTCAATTCAAATCCCCAAGTATGACTATGAAGAGCAGATCTAATTGTAAGTGTCTGATTGATTGCTTCTGTTAATTAAACAAACCTTTCTTTTCATCTCTTTGAGCATGTCTTCAAGACCTGCCCTTTGAGCACCAAGAGTCTCCAATTGCCTCTGCACGGATAAGAAGGCAATTATCAAAAGAGTACTTGCACATTGTTGTATTGAGCAAATAATCAATTCTACATTACCTTGCTCCTAAATACCTACAAAATTCAAGATCCTAGATAATGTTAAACCAAGGAAAAATATTTGTCCAGTAGAGATTCCATAATGGATGCATTGTAGCTAGCAAACCCCAACCCCCACTCTCTTTTTGGTTTTAGTTTTACTCCGCTTTGCCATATAATAACACTAGGTTTAATTAGCCTATGAAGATTACAGGCATAAAATTTCCTCGTCAAAAGTTCTATACTGATCACTCGTTGTGATGATAGGATAAATAAGTCTTACTATAGAAATTTAAAAAAACATGCACGGCCTTTGAAGTTGATTGCAGGAAATACAGAAACCTTTACATCATCCACTGAGACTGGAATAAGAAAAATGGCTCTTCTACAATCAAGATGGATGTCTACTGAGCCTGTAATCAACAATTGTTTTTCTCTTTTTTCTTCTTCTTTTTCTCTCAGGTGTGAGAGATGGAGGGGAAAACAATGAACTAAATATAACTATTCACAGGCCATAAAAGACTTATAAAAAATGCACAAAGTTCAGCATGGAAAGAAGAAATTACCAAGCTTTGCTTCAAAGCCCCAACAATAGCATCCTCAGTTGCATCCAAAGACATTATTGGCCTAGCCAAAGTTGGAAGGGCAGATTCTATCTAGTAAGACCAAAATACATAATGAGATACAACACATGTATTCCCAGAGGAAGGAAAAGCAATTAAATTATAAAACTAATAGAAAATTTCAGAATAAACAGGACAACTCGAAAGTAGATGATGAAGAAAAATAGCAACTAAGAATGCCAAAAGCTAAAGCAGACCAATGTTTGAATGAGAACGGTTTAAATTCACAAAACAAAGACTTCACGTCAATGCTGACAAAAGTAGTCTTTAAGTTGTGCAAACATAGAAAAGTAGAGAAAGAAAGAGTGATTGCTTTAAGAAATCTTCATAGCATGCAAATTCCATCTCATTCAGTTAAGGATGCACCCTACAAGACATAACGTAAAAATGGAAAGGAACTAAGACCCCTAAAATACACATATTAACTAAGGCACGAAACTAAATGGCTAGAAACACATACTGGACGACGATCAAGGATTGACATGAGCGCAGAATGATCTCTCACTGAACGCTCAATTCGGGCATCACTATCTGCAGCTTGCTTTAAGTTGCCTTCAAATCTATTTAACCTATCTTGCAAGTTCTTTGTCAGAGTGCTGGACTGTGGCCTAGTCCATCGAGTTCCAAATTGGCTTCTGAACTGAGCATCTTCTGTTGCTTCTTTCTGCAGAAGTTCCTCAGTCTGCGCGAGCAATTCCTGGTTCACCCTCCTTAGATCCCTAAGTTGCTGCAACTCAGCATCCAAACCAGCTGGACCACCACTGATCTGCACTGCTTCCACTTCCTCTTTAAGATCTGTAGGGAGAGTAATATTTCCTTCCAAAGCAAGAATAGAGTCTGGTAGGTCCATTTCCTTGAGCCTCACTCGGGTTAGTTCACTCCCTTGCTGCAATCTCTCAGCTTGTGTCCTGATGACATTATCAACCATTTCAGTGTACCTGGAAAGTGCTTTCGCACTACTATCTGGAACAAGACTTGCAAACATCTTCTCCTTGCTTGCATCGAGTACCTCATTCATTGCCATTGGCTTAACCATGGAAAATGCTGGCAGAGGTGGTAAGGAACTGAGGGAAGGAACCCTCATGAGATAAACTCTATCATTTTCCTTCACAGCCGTGTCCAGATTGCGATTAAGATTGGCCTCCAACTTGGTAATTGCCTCCAAAAGCTGCGCTGCAGCACCTTTTGAGGATTTCTTTGCCTCAGTTAAAGCACTAATCCCACTCCTCAACCGGGCAGTTTCTTCTGCTATCTCTTCTTTCTCATGCAGCTCTAAACAATATCTATAGCAAGCCTCAGCATAGAACAGGGCAGCCTTAAGCTGCACATGAGATAACCAGGCCTTGTCAAAGTGATCCTTCAGAGGTGAAAAATTCAATGCCCCTAGAGCTTCCTCATAGTATAGTCCAGCCTGTAATAACACCCATCATCAAGCAAGTTGAACAAGTGATAGCCCACTAAAACTGAGTGGAGATAAAGTGATAAACTAAATCAACATGGATATTTGTGACGATTCAAAACCATCCACAGTTCTGAAAATAGTTCCAAAGCATCTATAAACTTGGTCAGGTAATGGTGGACAACTCAATTGATATACATCATGCAATCACATAAAATACAAATTTTACAATTTATCGCTACAAAATTCATAGAATCTGTCATCTTAACAAAATCAAAATATAAAATGCCCAACAATACATTCAACATCCTTTGTACAATTTTCACTTCTTGTATCACTGAGTGTCCCAGCAAAATCCAGTAAAATTTCTTTTGTAATACCTAAAACTCCCCCAGCCTCATTTGCATATTTAATCCCAGCTCAACAAATAGCTTCACCAACTACAGCTAACACTGCGCAAATTACTAAAATTACACCAGCCGGTCCAGCCCCTAACATACACAAAAAATAAAATAAGAATAATTGGGCTGTGAAACCACAGCTAATGTGGAATAAACCAAGTCGTGTAGTAGCACTCAAAAATACAGATAACAATAAACTTAAAGCATGTTTAAAGTGGAAGAGCCGAATAGTCTTATTTGTTAGTGAGATAATTTTGATTTTTCCATCTAACACTTTGTGAAAATCAAATTTTGCACAGACTGAATCAAATTTCTAGGTACTACATTAGAATGAAGTCACAGAACCACTAACTGTTGAGTATAAGTAAGTGGGCAAATGGTAATATTTGACTTGATTGCCAGGTAGCAAAGCATAAGCACAACAATTACAAAACATACCCTTAATCACATTTTAAAAAAATAAAAATAAAATTATAAACACTCACCTGTCTAGATATTTTAGCACAAACACCAGGCGTGCTTCCTTTAGCAATCGTATTCTCAAAAACACACTCCTGAGCCTGCGCAAGCATCAACCTTTCCAACATTCCAGCACATTCAACACCAATATCAACCGTCATTGAGCTCCCAATACTCGCCTTAGTCGCCGCATTATCCCTCAAATACGCAAACGCCCCAGCAGCAGCAATAAAAGCGTGAGACGCCTGCCGCCGTCCCTCCACCGTCGTCCGATCAAAAGACAACCCTATCTGACTATAAACAGCACCCAAATTAAACAGCACCGCCGCTTTCTCCAAATGTATGTTCTGCTGACTCGCCTTCTGCTTCTGCTTAAACGCATCGTACCACAAAAACGTGACCGTATTAATGTGGTCATTGTCGGGGGAGATAGGGAACCGAGTTTCGATCAAGCAAAGGGCTTTAAAGTAATTTTGTAGCAAGTCACGGCGGGTTGATGGGGTAGGGTCGGGCACGCGCTCCACGTCGGATCTTAGTTGTTTGACGGTTTGGAGATCGTCTTCGAGATTGACGGCTTCCCGTTCTGAGTACGTGAAGGAGATGTAGTTTCGCAATGGACGGTAGAGATCGATTGATGATGTTTTCTTCTCGTAGATTGCTAGCATTATATTTGTTGTAGCGGCCGCCGATGATGATGATGGGGATGCCGCCATGATTGCGGTGATTAACGACAATGATCAGAAGATCAATTGATTTGATTAATTGATTGGTGAAGTAAACGAAGGTGATGAACTGAGTTTTTTTTTTTTTTTTTTGGATTTATTTATTTAATTTTCATCTTAATGAAGGAAAATGAATTTACACGGTCCGCGGAGAAAACGTGTGAGACGGGTGAGGATAACTTGGGCCTCTAATGGGCCAATTGGGCTTTAAATTTGGACTTATTGTAACCGACAAACAGCCCAGACCATAATGTGAGACGACAGCGAATCGAGGGAAGAACTCGGTCTTTGACTTGGCGTGGGGCGGAAGCAACTACGAAACAAGCAAGCACATGAAACACGCGCCAACAAGTGTGCGCGTGCAAATCTTCAACTTCAAAAAATAAGATAATTTTATAAATAAAAAATAAAAAATAGCACTGGAAAACCTGGAGGCCACTTTCGCTCTTGGTTTCTCTGTTAGCCGAGACTCTCCGTGATAGATCTTCAGTTCAGGTATCAATTTTTTAGGTGATCTTGTTCTCTCTCTCTCTCTCTCTCTCTCTCCCTCTTTTTTTTTTTTTAATTTAGTTATTTCAACGTGAATGTGATGTGTAATCGGGAGTATTATTGGACCGTTTATTGAAGTTATCTAGGGTATTTCGGTGGAAATTTTTCTTTCTTCGTTGGCTTAATGTTTAGTAGTAATTGTAATATAGGGTTTCTTGGATCATGGGTTGGTGGAAATATGCTTTTTAGGGTAAAATTGTTTGGCTTAGTTTGTTGTAACTGTTATTTTATGGTTTGATTTGTTTAGTAGTTTATTGGGTTTTGATTTCACTTGCTTTAACTAAGTAGCGTTTATTGTGTTTGCCGAGGTTTTGTTACGGAAGTCTGAGTTTGTTGTAGCTGTTGTATTATAACTTGATTTACTTGGCAATATGATTTCAATTGGTTTCATTTCATATGGCGAATTCTAGTTTGATTTGTGATCGTGTTCGTGGGTTGTTCTTGTATTATGGAACTTTTGTTTGAGTCATTTTTATTGGTCATGGTTTATGATTCTGATACCTGACCAAGAAATGTTTTTTTTTTTTTTTGTTTCTTGTTTATAGTTGTGTAAATTGGTCTGAAGGATAATCCTGGTTTTCGGCTTTTGGCGTGTAAATTGGTCTGAAGGAGTTTCCTGGTTTTTGGCTTTCGGCGGCGCAGCCTTTGGTTTGGATATTTTGCTTCTTTTGCATATAAGGTAAGAAAGTTAAATCAAAGTTTTTTTATCATATACCCTAATTTTGTATTCTTCTCGTTTTGATATATCATGCTAATTAATTCTATGATGTTATTGATTTGCATGTTATATGTCAATAATTAGATGGATGAATAGTCTTTTTGAATTAGTTACATCATGTGGGAAACTTCCTTTTTTTTTTTTTAATGAAGAATATATATGTTTTTATGCCTTAAATGTTTTAGGATGTACATGATTCAAATTTCAACTTTTTTTAAAAAAAAAAATATCAGCCTACTTGATGAACAAGAAGCAAACTCTCCTCTTCCAAGTTGAAATCCTTCGTCTCTCGTAAAATTTCATAAAAGAATTGGAGCTGGTGGTTTTATTTTTAATAACAATCTACCCTTGACTTTCAGAGGTCTTTAAATTACATTATGTGGTAGGATAAATTGTGTGGAAGACATCCTTAACTCTAAGTTGGATTTGATTACTGAAATTTCAGGTTTGACGTACAATTAATAGTGCTTTGATACATTAGAGGATACAATACATTAATGTTATGAGAAATAAAACAAAGGCTACTTTATCTTACTTGATGTAAAAGACCATCTAGCTGTTTGATAGCTGTCTTATTTGGCTTTATACTAGGTGGGACAATCTGTAAATGTATTCTGTTGTCATAATCTGTACCTTCTAAATTGTTTTTATTCTGTACTAAGCTCTTGTTGTCATAATCTTCTAAATTGTCATAAGCTCTTGTTGCTTTCTTGTTCATATGGAAAAGTGAATACATGTGCCCCTCTTATTAATTACATGCTACTGTCCATTTAACTAAGCTCTGCTCTGATGATAGAAGAACTTACATTGTTTTTTCTCTTCTGTGAGATGTCCATTTGGTCATCATCATACCAAAATGCAGGTATTGAGCTGGTTTTTATATATAAATGGACTGCAAGAAGTTCATCCAATTGGTCGAGGAGAAAAAGAAGAGAGCTTTGGAGAGGAAAGAAGCACCTATGAAATGGGAGCAGAAGCTAGAATCTGCCGCAAAGGCGAAGACTGATTCTGAAGCCAAGGCAAGGAAGTCTAAGGCTGCAAAGCATAAAAGATCTCTGTCTGATTCTGGTGCTGACAGTGATAGTGACAGCAGTGATGGGGGTAGAAGGAAAAGGAGTAGAGACCATAAGAAGCACAGGACACATACCCACTCTGATTCAGGTGACAATGAGAAGAGGAAGGAAAAGAAATCAAAAAGAAAGCCGAAGAGACGATCCTCTAGCTCCTGTGATGATAGCGATGACAAATATGAGAGCGGATCCGAAGAAGCGAGGAGGAGGAAGCGGAGCCACAAAAGACATGGACATTATGATTCAAGGTCCTATTCTGATTCTTCGAGTGACTGTGAAGATGATGGAGTAAAAAAAAGTCTTGCCAAGCATCACAAACACAATTGGCGGTCAGAATCAAATGGTTCAGACTCTTCAAGTGAAGAGGATTATGGTAGAATTCGAAGGAGAAGTCATGCAAGGCGACACAAACGCCACCGCTGCTCAGAGTCTAGTGGTTCAGATTCTTCGATCAATGAGAATTCTGGTGTAGTGAGAGGGAAAACTCATAAAAGGAACCACAAACATCATCAGCGAACACACAGCAAGGATACAGAAACTCACAATTCTGATGGCCAGAGACACCAGAGGAGCCAGTCTTTAGGAAAGTCTTCTGATGACAATTATGAAGAACCAGGTGAAAGAATAAGACACCGAAGCAGCCACCACCACCATCAACATCACCATCACCGTCATCACAAGCATCGGCACAATCACATGGATGACAGAAACGGGCAGCATCACTCTGATGAGGAAAGAATTGAGCACCATAACTCAGATGGGGAGAAAAATAATCTGCCTCAAAACTCTACAGAACCCAATGTGAAGAACCAAAATGAGCATGTGGAGAAAAAATGCACTGAGAATAGAAATGACGCTCGTGAACTTCAGACTGTGTAGGCTACCTTGAAGTTGGTGTTGATCCTGATTTTTGATTATCCTCTTTGATTGGATTCATTGCTCGAGTATTTTAAAACCTTTGATGTAAACTTCGTATTTGTGTTTTGATAACTTCGTGGAGACACTTATGAATCCCAAGTATGCTCTAAAATTCACCTTTCGAACCTATTCTAATGTTTTTATAATTCTGATTTTCCTCCATTTCTCTTTTCAACAACATATCCTGTACTTGAAGTTTACTAATATGTAGGGGTGGGCAAAAAAATCGACCGAACCGAACCGAACCAAATCGCAAACCGAACCAAACCAGATCAAATTTACGGTTTTTTTCCTAACGGTTCGGTTTGCGGTTCGGATTGGCTCACCCCAAACGGTTTACGGTTTGGTTCAGGAGCTAATCCGAACCACATCTGTTAAACCGAACCGTTATAATTAAAAAAATTATATATTTTTATAAAAAAAATTATATATTTTTATAAAAAAAATTATATTTTTCTTTTAATTTTATTCTATGTTTTCTTTTTATTAGTATGTTAATACTTTTATTCTTAAATTTTTTTTAATATATTTATTTGTTAATATTTTTATTCTTCAATTTATTTGTTAATACTTTTTTTCTTATATTTTTTGTTTTATGGTAGCATCATTATTCTTGAAAGTAATATGTTAGATTTGTCTCTTAATTAGAATGATGGTAGCATCATTATTCAAGGTAATTTTTAAAAAATACAAGAATTAATTATGCTTCATTTTTCACTCCTTAATGGAGTGCATGTGTTCCCTGGAATCACAGCTTAGACTAGTTTTTTTTTTTTTTTTTTTTTGTCTTCACTTAAGTGGATGAAAATTTGTTTTAAATATAATAATCTGTAAACCGAACCGAACCAATCCGTAAACCGCTAGTTTAAAAAAATTTCAATCCGAACCAAACCGTTATTTAATGGTTTGGTTTGAGAGGTAAAAAATCCGAACCGTAAAATATGGTTTGGTTCAGTTTTTAGCAAAAACCGAACCAAACCGAACCGCGCCCACCCTACTAATATGTGTGACCACGTTTTCTTTTTATTTACAAATATTGAAAGTTTCAGAGGAGGAAAACAAAGCGATTGTAGAAGAAAGATTGCTCTGTGGCCCGCTCTTGTTCACTTTCAGAGATACCAATGTAAAACATAATTCATGTTCATACCAATCTATTATCTAATATCTATTCTGTTTTTGATCTGGATGATGCGAGAATGAAAAGATATGAAAGAGTATTATACATAAAAGATGTGCTAACCCACACCTGTGTCACATAACACTATTAAAGTTAGTTTGTTCCAAATACAATGATAATTCAAAAATTGAAAAACTGGTTTTATTAGCTGAGAGAAAATTGATCCTCAGCTATGAGAAAGAAAGAAATCAAGAATCACTACCAACTGTTGCTCAATAATAATACAAGAATCCTCTGTGAATTTATTTCAGAAGTTCTTCAGGATCTTCTCACTCAAGACTCCTTCCGCTAATACAATTGAAGTTACTTCCTACAAAATAAGTAGACAGTTCATAAGTTGCCTATCTTAGTCCTGATGGAACATGGATTAAGGATGAACTCATTTGTAGAAAATAGAAATATAGTTCCATGGTTAATTCAAATTCAGAACCGACTTTTGGCCCTCATATGCCAGAACTGGCCTGTCAGTAGGAAATCATCCAATCCATGGGCATTCCTGAGCTAATTTTCTATCCCATACAAGGGAGATAAAACTAGACTGCCAAAGATTTGGATTAATATCCAACAGTTTCCTAATCCTTTCCATTCCAATCCTATCCCAACAAAATGTCTAGTCTAATTCCATGCACTGCATTTTGAACTGGCAATGTCATCCTATTTCAAAAGAAATCTGAAATAACACATCAAAAAAAAAAAAAATCTGAAATAGATTCTCAAGAGCTGCCATCTGCTAGTAGTAAACTCTACAAAGTAAACCAGCTTCATGCACTAATACACATGCAATTCTTCAGTAACATACAAAACCACCCTAAGAACACAAATACAGCAAGTGTATATCATCAAAAGAGAAGCCTGAAAAGAAAAGTTGGTTGGGCAATAAAAGCATGTGGCAATGTGATTAACAGAATTTCTAGTTCTAGAGAGCTAAATGGCCCCAAAAAAAATAAATCAAGTAGCTGGATCAGCTAGTATATAATTGATTTATTGTGTTTACGAATGTCCTTTTATCCGCGCACAATCGAAAATCGCTACAGTTTTTTGGGCCAGACAGCTATTCGGGCCTTAAGCTCAAGTCAGCAACACTGTCATCCCCAGAAAAAGCCTTACTCATGAACCATGCATTGTCATATGATCTGTGTGCTTATACATAAATCTTTTTAAATGGCCAAAAGAGGGGGCATCTATTCGATTTAAGGATTGTGTATTATCAATAGGAAGTTATGAATTGTAACAATCTACTTAACAAAAAGGAATTAGCAACTCCCACACAATGGTTTACATAAATGGCTGTGTCCAACTTCATATCAAAATTCAACATATGCCAGAAAACAAGCAAGTGTTTAAAAATGCTGAATATATTTCAAACAAAAACAATAGCATACTGCATACCTCCGCCATCTGTTTTTGCCCACAGAGCACAACACCAGTACCTTGGGGGTTAAAAATCTGCTTGGCCCTAGCAAAAGCAGCCTGCAAAACCACAACGTTAGGAGCAGATAATTTTAAATGGTAGGGACAAATCAATATAAAGTGCAGTAGTGCACACAATAAGAAAATAAGAATAAGGGTGTACCTGTACGTAACCAGTTTCACCTGACCAACTACCATCTGGTTGCGATAACACAGGCACAATTTTAACACCTGAAGATTCCCATTCTTTAAACCTATCCTATAAAATAAACCAGCACAAATTCAACTTCAATCAACATGATAAAAATTTATTGTTCCCTAAAAACTGAAACAGAATCTAACACACATGGTAAACATACCTGATAAGCCATTCTCTTAAGGTTTCTAGCCCCATAATAGAGTCTGACGTCAGATCTATCTTTTGCACTAAATCCCGATTCTATAAGAGATCGGATTGGACTGCACAAAACATAATACTAAGTCCAGTGAAAAGCCTAAGAAGAACTATATTAAGTATACATATATCTGGATAGAGGTTAAATCCACAACTGCTTTGAAATGAATCGCCAGTCATCATGTACAAGTGGGCAAGTATTGATAAGCATTAGATAGCAAGTAAAAGTTGGTTAATACTTTAGCTGTCATACGTCAAAAAACAAGTAGATGGTCGATAGTTTACAAACATGCTGCCGTAACGTGCTTTCAAAATGCTTGTGTTAAAAAAATGCATGTGAGAAAAACTTCTTTTATTTTTTACATCAGACAGCTTTTATAGAGATGTTCATAACTTCATATCAAGTGCTTCAAAAAAACACATTCTAAATGCTTTCATGATCTCCTAAGACACTTTAATCAACTGCAGCCAAAATCCAAAAACTTTTTTTTTTTTTTTTTTGCCTAACAAAGTGCTAGATAGAGAGGTAAACGTATTTTTAACCGGTGGCATAGAAGCACTTCCTTGTGAAACACATTAACTGCTTCCTAGAGAAACACTTCTAGTCGTAAATTCACCATAAACAAGAACATGAGCTAATAACATCCGAAAATGTTAAAAGTAATTTTAAAATCAAAGAAATTTGAAATATGAACTCTCACCTAATTCCAGATCCAGTAGCAAATATCAGAACCGAAGGATACTCATCAGGCGGCTGGATTCGATCGACATCGAATCCTCTGCCCATAACTTGACTTATCTCAACGACATCACCTTTCTTCAATCCACACAAAACCTCCGCCGTCGAGCCAGCCACGCTCTTCACAAGGAACTCAAACGCGCCACTCGCAGGTGGAGAAGCAATAGCAAGGAAAGTAGGCTTATCCACGTCAGCAACACGGAGCTGAAGGTACTGACCCGCACTTGTATAGGAAGACGCGATATCGGGCGCGTCGGAGATATCGACGGACACGTGGAAGAGCGACTCGGCGGCGGGAGAGATCTCTGCGAGCGGGGCTGGTGTCCAGACTGTGGTGTCTTGGCGTACGGCGGCAGCGGCGAATGTGGCGAGGCGGCGTTTGTGGGATTTTATTGGGAGGCGGCGTAGGATAGACATGGGAGGGAGGGTTTGGCTAACGTGTGCATGGGGGAGAGAGGGTGATGGAGAGAGAGTAAGGGCCATGTTTGGTGAGACAAAAAAGTATATGAAGTTGGTGGTGCGGTTCTAGAGAATAGCCGGCGCTAAAGGTGGTCTGGCTTGTGATGAGGTGGCGCTTCAGCATATGCATCGATTTGGATGGATAAGTATCGAACTTCTGATAGATTAATCGTGACCGTTGATTGGACTCGGAGATTTTTCTTCATTTTTCTTTTATATTCCTCTTTATTTTAATTTGTTGCCATTAGTCTACACACTCGGCATTTTAGTACTGGAAAAACATCAGTTTGTATGAGAGCCAACAAAATCAAGGTCATAATATTCTCTGAAAAATTTGCAAAAGAAAATATACATGTCCGTGTACTGTTTTTATCCCTTATTAGAATAACAAGCAAGAAAAAAGAGGGCTTTGGTTGGCAGGACAGACACCAGTTCTGTTCCAATTTCACACTTTGTAACAACATTAAAACAGAAATAGAAGCTCCAGCCTCCAGGCACACTAGGTCTCAAAAAATGAACATGCACGCCTAAATTATTGATTTTCGCAGTAATGAAGGAAGACAAGGGCATTGAAAAGGAATAGGGAAGAGAAGAGTGTATTAGATTTGATTAGGCAGCTGATTCCTTGGAAATCTTTTCGGCCTTGGCAATGACCTCGTCGATGCCTCCAACCATGTAAAATGACTGCTCTGGAAGGTCGTCATATTTTCCATCCAACACTCCCTGTTGAAAGCAACAGTATAAAATCAAGATCGTGGATAATGAGATCAACATTATGCACAAAATTGTATCATTGGTGTATTGCAGCATCTAATACACTCATTGTAAGGTAGTATATACAATCAACTCAAGTGATTAATCAAGTGCTTGATGGCTACATAATCTGTTTTCACATACTGATACTAAATTCAAACAGTAAATAATTAACAAATTTGAGTCATCCTTGAATTCTAATAACAGGATCACAGTGCAAGTTACCAAAAACCATTTGTTCTAACCACCACAAATATTTACACTGAAGGTCGATTTGATCAACAACTTAATCTACTCACCAGCATTCAATACGCTAAGACCAGCTTTGCATGGCCACTTGTTTTCCCCAAAATATATTATATAAAAGAATATTTTAGGCCATTCAGGTATAAATATATTATCATATCATTAAGCTTTGCTAAATCTTTGTTGAAAAAATTGATACATAGTTGGAGCTCCAAATAATTGATTGGACCAGGAATAAAATTCAGGAGATAGGACTCCAAACCGTGCAACATTGACACAATATCAATGATTATCTACACGTGTATGCTTCTGAGTTTTGTGCAAAATAGACCATGTGTGCGCTTATGTATTTGTAGAAGGGTGTGTGAGTTCAAAATTAAGAAGGGAGAGGTACCTGGAAGCTGGTAATGCTCTCTTTCAAGTCCACATACTTGCCAGGGGCACCCGTGAAAACTTCTGCCACATGGAAAGGCTGGCTCAAGAATCTTTGAATCTTACGAGCACGAGCAACAGTCAACTTGTCATCTTCACTAAGCTCATCCATACCCAAAATGGCAATGATATCTTGCAGATTCTTGTAGTTCTGAAGAACCTTCTGCACACCACGAGCAGTGTTGTAGTGTTCCTCACCCAAAATGTGAGGAGAGAGCATACGGGATGTGGAATCTAGAGGATCGACAGCAGGATAGATACCAAGCTCGGAGATCTTTCAACAATAAAGTCAGCAAACAAATTGTCAGTTGGCATTAGCAACATTGTTTCAAAGCTACATCAAACATATTCTTACTTGACGCGACAACACAGTAGTGGCATCCAAGTGAGCAAAGGTGGTAGCAGGAGCTGGATCTGTCAAGTCATCAGCAGGAACATAAATAGCTTGGACAGAAGTGATAGAACCCTTCTTGGTGGTTGTAATACGTTCCTGAAGACCTCCAAGATCTGTAGCCAAAGTTGGTTGGTAACCGACAGCGGATGGGATACGGCCAAGCAAAGCAGACACCTCTGAGTTAGCCTGCAGGTAGACATAAAAAAGAGCACAACATATTTACAACATGCACAATGCACGATATCTCCACCAAAACACCATCTAAAACTCACTTGGGTGAAGCGGAAAATGTTGTCGATGAAGAGAAGCACATCTTGGCCCTCAGCATCACGGAAGTGTTCAGCAACAGTAAGACCAGTCAGACCGACACGAGCACGGGCACCAGGGGGCTCATTCATTTGACCATAGACAAGAGCACATTTGCTTTCAGACTGATAGATCAACAAAACACACAAAGATGTAGAACTTTAGCACTTAACTACTATTAACAGAATAGAAACACAAAAATTAATATGAGAGAAGCAAAAGGCTGACCTGCTTGTCACCTAGCTTAATGACACCACTCTCAATCATTTCCCTGTACAAGTCATTACCCTCACGAGTACGTTCTCCAACACCAGCAAAAACTGAGAAACCACCTGATCAAATAAAACAAGTAACATTCAACAAAACAATCAGAGTTATTTGCACGCAGACGAGAAGTGCCAATGTGCCATCAGCATTTTTAAAAACAAACCATGAGCCTTTGCAACGTTGTTAATAAGTTCCATAATAAGCACAGTTTTTCCTACACCAGCACCACCAAAAAGCCCAATTTTTCCTCCTCTTTGGTATGGAGCAAGCAGGTCAACAACCTGTAGGAAAAAAGTAAGTCAAGTAAACTTGAGTCCAATATCATTATTTTTCTATATTTGATAGCAAACAAAACATACAAATGAATGCATAACCTTCATTCTTATAACAAGTGAGGGTAAGAAATGTAACATTCAAATGCATTCAGTAAATAAAAATGAAATAATACCTTAATACCAGTGACAAGAATCTGTTGTTCAGTTGCCTGCTCAACAAAAGATGGAGCTTCTCTATGGATGGGCAAGAAATGTTCGGTTTCTGTTGGAATATTTAACAAAAGTGTCAGAAAGTTTCATTTTCATGCACTACCAGCATAAAACTGATCAAGTAGTAGTTACAGGATCTCCAGAATCTTACTGATGTCGCCTTTCTCATCAATAGCCTCTCCAATGACATTCATAATACGACCCAGGGTAGCTCTCCCCACAGGTACCTAAAGAACATACGCAAAGCCAAATAAAAACAATATTCAAAATACAACATCATATCGCAAAACAAGATAGAGCAAAATGTTCACAAGATCAATGGAACATAAACTCATTGTTGTCATGAAAACAAAACCAAACAAAATTTACTTATTACAAGAGTAAAATCGATTACTGATTCATAAATCATATTACATCTCAAACCAAACAAACACAAGCACAATATTTGGAAATAATGTCATCAAATCCGTCATTTGTAAACTCATAAAACACACAAGATACTTCCCTAACAGTGTGTTTGGTTGGGGGGTTTTGGAGGGGAGGGGTTATTTTAAATTATGTTTGTTTGGTTCAATTTTTTTAAGGGGATGGGAGGGGAGCAAAATCCCTCCAATTTTAGCTCCCCTCCAAAAGTGGGGGTTTTGGAGGGGAGAGAAAGTGAGCAATTAAAATTTTAAATACATTGACTAAATTACCCCTACTTATACATTAAAATCCAAAATTGTCATAATTATAAATTTCTCTTATATTTGCTTCACCATTCAAACCTAACTACTGATTTGATGCTTGTTTTAATTTTATTTTTAATAACACGTATTATGTAGAGCTTTTAATTTTAATTTTATTCTTTATTTAATTCAAAGATAATATAAACATATATTGTTTTAATTTTATTTATAAAATGCTACAAGGATAAAATAATAAATTAGTTTTAAAATCACTCTCCCCCTTCTTGAACCAAACATATATATAATTAAAAACTCAAATCTCCCCTCCCCTCCCCTCCCCTCCCCTCCTATGAACCAAACATATATATAATTAAAATCTCTTCCATCCCCTCCCCTCCCCTCCCCTCCGTTGAACCAAACAGACCCTAAGTGTTTACCACTTCAGACTAGATTAAAACCCAAAAACAAATAATAAATTTCCCTTTCAAAAAACCCTACAAAACTCAAAAGCATGCGATCCCAGCAACCGCTTTGATTATGATCAACGAAATCTACTTACAGTGATAGGAGAGCCAGTGTTGAGCACGCGCTGGCCACGAACCAACCCTTCAGTACCATCCATAGCAATAGTCCTAACAACTTTCTCACCCATATGCTGGGCCACCTCAAGCACCAATCGAATCGAGTTATCCATCACTTCAAGCGCGGTCAAAATCGGAGGCAACCCCTCCTGGAATCTCACATCGACGACGGCGCCGATCACCTGACACACCTTGCCGATCGAGCCCTTTCCAGTAAACTCATCGGTGATTTTACCACCGCCGCCTTTATTAATGTCGGATTGCGGGGTCTGTGCCGGTGGGGCAGTGGCGGCTGCTGAGGTAGCGTACTCCGACACGCGCGTGAGGAGGTATCCATAAGGAGACGCGCGGCGCGTGGAAGTAGGTGAAAATATGGAGTTTGAGAGTGAGTATTTGGAGGGAGATCGACGCAGAGAGGGGCGGAGGAGAGACGATAAGAGTCTGCGAGAAGCCATTTGCTAAGGCTTCAGTGTAGAGAGTGAAAGAGAAGGAGAATAGTGTGAGTTAGGGTTTGATGTGGAGTCTAAAAAGCTGACTTCTTGTATTTGCTGGTTCTGTTTGTAATTTTTTTTTTTTTTTGGTACTGTTACGTGGCTTAAATAGGAAAATTCTATATTTCACTTATATTTTTTACGCTTGAGACTTGAGCGAGCGGATAGACGGTGTCGTTTTGCTGATTTAGGGGTGGGGATGGCAAAATCCTGACCATAGCCTGCGAATGAGACCCTAAGGGGTGTATTTAATTGAGATTTTAAATATTATTTATGGATGAATAAATTCAGTGGATTTTAAAAAACTATTTAAGAATGTAATTACTTATAAGATATTATTAAAGATTTTACATGTGCAATGTCTTTAAAACCTCTTTAGGATGGAAGCCTAGGTGAACCTTGGGGGCGTCCAATGGGGCTTCGGTGATCTATGGGCTTTAGCCGTGAACCCTATCGCCCTTAGATATTGTTGGGACAATGGTGTATTGTCATGATCGCGTTCATAAGTGTAATACCCGGTAATTCCGACAACTTGTACGTTATCAGAGGCCGATGACTATTACGTTATCGGGGGCATGATATATGATGAAAATCATATTCAAGCATGTATGTGCTCACGGAAGGACTTTTTGGACATTCGGTAAAGTCCTCGTAGTTCCGATATGGAATTCATTTGACTATTACGTTATCGGAGGCATGATACAAGATGAAAATCATGTTCAAGCATGTATGTGCTCACGGAATGACTTTTTGGACATTCGACAAAGTCCTCGCAGTTCCGATACGGAATTTATTCCAAGATTAAATCCGAAAAACCTGTGGTATTTGGGCCGTAATATTTTCATACGATCTCCGATTTTTATGAACCTTATATCTTCGAAAAGCTAAGATCGAGATCTACAACTTCCGCGTTTGATATTTTTCCAAATTCGAACCAGAAATAGGTAAAAAATACAACTCAAGAATTCGATAAATAGTACCCGAGGACCAATCTAGAAAATTTTCAAAGTTTCTCAAAGTTTCCAAATTCTCTCCATTTAAATTATTTTACAAATATCCCCCAGTATATAAAGGGAGCATTATTCAAGCATCTCTAACATTTGAGAAAAAAGAAGAAAAACGTGAAAGAAGAAAGAGAGGAGAAGAATGAAGAAGGGGAAGTCATTTTCTCACCCAAACCCAAGAAGAAGCAAATGCAAGTTATTCCACAACAAGTTTGGAAGAAGAATGTCAAGCATAGAGGACTTGAAATTTGAAGAAAATCAAGTGAATTGAGGTAAGAAAATCTTGACCCAAAACTTGGATTGTGAAATTTTGAGGATGTGATGTCATGTTAGAGTCATTGGCATGCTAGGGAATACATTTAAGAGATTAATAAACAAAGAAGTTGATTGTATAATGAAATGCCCAAATTTATGGGAATCCTAAGTATTGAGCTAAAACAAGAATTATGAGATTAAATAGTTGTTTGGATAATGATATATTGGTATAGAATGTATGAAGTTGAAGCTCAATAGAATGGCATGTGTAAGGGTTGTAGTGTAGAAGTGTTGGGAATGAATTTGGGCAAGTAAGACATGATGGAGTTATATTAGGCCCTGGAAAATTTACTTAGCGTCACGACGCCCAGCACTCAGCGTCGCGATGCTTATGAATCAGAGGCTCACTGCCTTAGGCCTGATTAGGGGAGCGTCGCGACCTTAGCATTGGACGTCGCAACACGTAACAAGCAGAGGCTCTGCCTCGGGTCTGATCAAGTGCGCGTCGCGACGCCAGCATGCTCTCTGCCCATGACTGTTTGCATGGGCGTCGTGACTCGCCAGACCCGGCGTCGCGACGCGATATAGAAAAAAATTCATATTATTACAGTTTCATCCCGGAACGATAAATACCATCTTTAAGGTCTCATATCAGCCCATATACACGCAATATATCATGTCACAAACATAGAACATCATATAGCGATAATAGTTTCGAAGTATATTCCATGATTTGTATTCTAATTAAGTTACCCATTAAAGGTCATCGCAGGAACCACAAATTCCTTCGGCGAAGTGAAGTAATGCCAGTGGGACTCCAAATCTATGAGTTGACACTCTCTTTCTAAGTTGATTTTTCATATACATTACTTTAAGTAAAGACTTATTTACGCACATAGGGCGTTAGTCGATTTTGTTTTAGTTATTTCATGAAAGAAAATATTTTAAGAAGTATGATTTTAAAAGCATGATTTTATGATTTTTAGAGGCATGGGGGGAAAACCCACCTCAAGCTGTAACTTATGGAATTGACGGATAACATGTGCACATGTAGAGAATGAATGGGCAGTGGCGATACGTAACGCCCCTAGTGTTAGGGTTGGTGCTCGGAGCGCCAATCTGGATCGTATTTACGTCTGATTCATAAATACGAGTGTAGGAGCGAAGCGGGGTTTACCGTTATGCCTATGATGTTCGGCGACCACGACACTGTTGAGCTCGCATCCCCTAAAGAGTACGGATTAATCTCCGGGGGACTTAACCAGAGAATAAATGAGTCGCCACCCAGCGTGAACTGGAAAAGATTTAAGGCCGCACTCACCCCTCGCAAGGGAAGACCTCAAACCGTTGGGTTCGGAATGGTCTCTTACTTATGCCAGTATAATGGACGGGTTCACACAATGGTATAGCCAAGTCTTAATGCAATTCATGCATAAAAGCGAATAAAAATGTAAATACATACCCAACCAAAATAATAATCACAATAACATAGTTCCAAAAGCATATTAAATTAGGAAATACAAGATGCGATAACGAAAACTATAATAAACAATCAAAAGCGGGAAAATCGTCAATAAATAAATAGCAAACAAAAAAGGGGGTTAATCACGTATATATGAGTATTTCCCGAGTGGCACGTGGAGTTGTATCCCAAGTACAGACCGCACTACCGTCCATTCGGATTCGGGTACAGAATTTATGTCTGAGTTTCCATCCGATATACCGCAAGGGATAATAACATACATAATCATTAATACAATGTAAACGGAATTAAAACTAGACATGAAAATATATAAAAATGCATGTACGTATAATCATCAACATGAACAAAAAAATAAACAAAATAAAGGCGAAATAATGAAACGACGATAAAAGTGAATAAATAGATAAAAAAAAAAAAGATAAATAACGAAATGCCAAAGAAAGAAAAACAATGTGACCAGAAATTTGGCCGTCTTTGATGTAGGACTTCGCTTACCTAGCTGGACGTATTTCACGTTCAGCAAGACATGCAGCGTCCAGAACTACAAAATAAATATGGTAAGGGTGCCCTCAAGTCTTACCTTTTAAGTTGCTTTATCGGAAGTGCGTTAGGCCGTCGTCGGAAGGATCGAAGCTTGGTTTCAAGGTTTGGTCGCTGGTTGATGTTTGGTTCGCTATTTGCTGTTTGATATTTGTTGTTTGCTGTTCGTTTTTTCTGGTTGTTGTTTTACTATTTCTGGTTCCGTTTTGTTGTTTTCTAGTTGCTGTTTTTTGGTTGTTGTTTTGCCATTTTCTAGTTGCTGTTTTCTGGTTTATGTTTTCTGGTTACTATTTTATGGTTTTTTGGTGTTGTTTTTGGTTTTGGGTTTTTTTTTTGTTTTCGGTGATGCCTTGTTTCTTCTGGTTTTCTATTTTTGTTTCTCTGGGTGCTGTTTTTCTGTGATAAGAAGAAGAAAGTGGCCCTAGTGTTGCCGCCAAAGAAGAAAAAAATGCCTTTTTTGATGATGATTTGGTCCATTTTTTATAATAATTTGAATGGATCTCCAAATAGGGAAACAAATCATATAAATTTGGAAGATATATTATCAATTTATTTTGGGAATAAAATCTCATAAATTTGGTGATGAAGATATCTCGAATCTTGTTAAATTGGTAAGGATGAGATTTCAAATCTTTGTTAAGTTTGGCAAGAAAGGGATTTCAAATCTTGTTAAATTAGAAAGTGTTGATGAGGGGATTTGAGTGTGTGGGCCAATTGTATAGGGTTTTGGGCGTGCATGTTGGGTCATGGGCCACGTGGATGGGCTGTATGAAAGGTCTGAAGCTAAGGTTTGAAACATCGGCTGACTGAGCGAATTCAAGGCGGGCTAGTGAGTCTGAATCTAATGAGGGGCTAATTTTTGGGGTTTTCCTTCCGGCATTCGTTTTTCACAACTTCCGTAACTTTTCAGGTAGTGACTCCATACGAGGCTCATCATCGGGCTCATGCAAAAATACATTGTCTACAGTCGCCCCCACTTTGATGGGGCTTGTGCAGTGTGTGACAGTGACAAACCTATCAAAGTCATGCATGTATTTTTACTTACCTGGTTCGTCGGCCGTTGCCGGACTTACATGTTGTTTCGCTACTTTTGCGAGATGCTTCGATCTTTGGTATTTATTCCCGAACTAAGTTGAGTTGATGGTGAGGCGCTTCGAACTCTGGGATTCATTCACAAACCACACTGGGTGTGAGATGCTTCAATCTTTGGGATTCATTCCCGAATTGAGTTGAGTTGATGGTGAGGTGCTTTGACCCCTGGGATTCATTCCCGAACTATGCTGGGTGTGAGATGCTTCGATCTCTGAACTGTGTTGAGTTGATGGCGAGGTGCTTCGACCCTTGGTATTCATTCCCGAACCATGATGGGTGTGAGATGCTTCGATCTCTGAACTGTGTTGAGTTGATGGCGAGGTGCTGGGATTCATTCCCGAACCATGCTGGGTGTGAGATGCTTCGATCTCTAAACTGTGTTGATAATGTGGGCCTCGGCCCTGGGATTTATTCCCGACCAATACTAGGTCTGAGATGCTTCGATCTCTGGGATTCATTCCCGAACTGAGTTGAGTTGATGGCGAGGTGCTTCGCCCCTGGGATTCATTCCTTAACCATGCTGGGTGTGAGATGCTTCGATCTCTGAACTGTGTTGAGTTGATGGCGAGGTGCTTCGACCCCTGTGATTCATTCCCGACCCATTCTGGGTGTGAGATACTTCGATCTCTGGGATTCATTCCCGAACTGTTGATAATGTAGGCCTCGACCCTGGGAT
>SKCR01030157.1:0-46207 GCA_019454045.1 Zanthoxylum bungeanum
TGGATTTTATCATCCCTAGTTGCAATGTTGTGTGTGATGAGTTAGCTGTTGACTATGAGTTTGTTTTCTTGTGTTGTTGCAGTGTTGTATCAATTAAAGTGATATCGGATGCATTATATCCACTCATTCATTGCATATTTCATATATATATATATATATATATATATATATATATATATTATTTTTGCCCGTGCCTACGGCACGGTGTTCACATATTTGGCCCGTGTCTGCGGCACAGTGTTACAGTTTTTGCCCGTGCCTACGGCACGGTATTACAGTATTTGGCCTGTGCCTATGGCACGGTGTTACAGTATTTGGCCCGTGCCTACGGCCCGTTTGTTACAGTATTTGCATGTGCCTACGGCACGGTGTTACAGAATTAAATGATTTTATTTTTTAATTAAATGATTTTATTTTAACTTTCTATTTTTTAATTTGAAAATTTGAACATTTTTGACCATTTACATCAATCAATTCACTCTTTTTCCTCCAATTACCAATGAAATATCTGGGCGTTTTAATTAAGCCACATAAAGAGAGCCATTGGATACACTCTTTTTCCTCCAACACCATTCTCCTTTATTATATAGATATACACACACATCACAATTTGATTGATGTGATTCAATTTGTTTATGATTCAATATAAATTCAATTTATTTCTTTATTGGGGTTTTATTTTCCCTTTAATGGAAATTAGAAATCGCATTATTTTTTTTATATGAATGAACTTTATGACAAACGAAGCTATCATAACAACACTTTAAATTGAAACTCATATTATCATAACATTGAAACTCATATTATCATATCATTCTTAAATATATATTTGCCCTTATCTCCTATTGTCACGTGGCATCATATAAATCTAGATATAAAATTGTATTTAATCCGGGGATAAAATGGTATTCATTTTAATTGATATTTATAATACATTGAATTTTCACACATCTCGATATCTATAATTCACTTTAATCAAGGTTTATGATACATATTTTCATATATCTTGATATCTACAATGTATTTTAATTAATATTAATAACTCATATTTATTAATATTTATTATACATTGACTTTCTACCCATCTTAAGCTTTCTTAACTGGAAGGTTTGTCAGTTGTAAACTCGTATGATTAGTTTTCTCAGTAATGTTATCTTGGAGTTGGGGACAAGCTTCTTTTTTTGGATTGTAATGTTATCTTGGAGTTAGGACAAGGTTAAGTTACACCGATTTTTATGCTTTTGTCTCAAACAGTTTGGCCTTACATTTTCAAAATTTTACAATCAAGTTCAACCTTTACCACTCATTAATGAAAATGATGAATAACAGTCCACCACAGACGACAATTGCAAACAGTGTCAAAGTGGAAATAAGTTTGTTTAGTCCAGAATTTCATATAATGTTTATTTGGGGCTCAGAAAGGTTTCTAAAATTCATATTTTCAATTTTTAATTTGTTCTATTTATGAAGGTTGAGATTTTTTCTAAATGTTGCTGAGGCCGGAGATGATTTGGTTTAGGTTTGTGCTGATGTATATATTCTTTGGCTATTAGCTGCTTTTGGTTCTCAGACATTCATGTTTTGACCAAGAACTTGAAATTTGGTACTTGTTGCATTGTAGATAGATGAACATGAGCATGAAAGGGCATCTTCAACTTTTTGAATGCTTTGTGGAAGTTCTCGCAAAAATTTATTTGGGATCTATTTCTAAGGTGATAGAATATTGTCTTTAGAATATTTTTTTTTATTTTTTAATTATTATTTAAGTTATTTGGCCTTTCTCTAATTTATAAGTTTGTTAAGTTTTGAATATATTCAGGCTTCATCATATCAGTGCATCAAAGTGTATGTCTTCCCCGACTAGACCCGGCCAAGGTTCCGGTTCGGAACCGGAACCGAACCGGTTGGAACCGGAAGGTTCCGGTTCCAACCGGTTCCGGTTCCGGTTCCGGAACCTGACCGGTTCGGTAAGGGTTCTTACCCTGCCGAACCGGTTGGAACCGCTGGAACCGAACGTTCCAGCTGGTTCCAACCGGAACCGTACGGTTCCGGTTGGAACCGGAAGTAAAAAAAAAAAAAAAAAAAAATTTTCTTGGAACCGTAGGTTCCACAAGTAAATCTCAATTTTTTTAATTAATAATATGACTTAATGGGGTTTTAAAATTGCAATACTAAAACATGAATGTCCACATCCTTTTTATAACCAACTCTTGGTTATTGACTTCTTTAATAAGCGATGTGGGACACAATAGCCAAGTAACAAATATCCCACATCGCTTATATAAAGAAAGCACTAGCCAAGAGTTGGCTATAAAAAGGATTATATGTTAAAAGAATTTTATAAAAAAAAGATTCTATAAAAATGATATGATAGTATGAAAAAACATTACGATTATAGAATTTTTTTATTTTTTAAAATTTATTATTAAAAAAAAAAAAAAAAAAAAAAAAACACCGAAAGGGGAACCGTAAACCGAACCGGAACCGACCGGTTCGGTTCCGGTTCGGTACGGTTCCGGTTCCACTTAAGTGTGGAACCGGAACCGAACCGGCGGCCAGGTCTATCCCCGACAGTTGAGAGATCCACTTCTGCACAAAATGGAAAGCAATGTTCTTGGGAGTCTATTTAATTGGACGATTGAAAATAAGCCTCTATTAGATGTTAGATGTCTTCTTTATGCATGCTATATTATATAATTTTATTAATGGCTCATTTTTAACAAGGTTTGTATCCTGTATACCTAGAAATTTCTGTTTAATATTGTATTATCTGCAACTGGATATATCAAATCCAGTTTGAAGTAGTTAGTAGCTTATGGATGCTCTGGGACATCATAATGTTCAGGTACTGAAAGTAGCCAAGTAGGTTGTATTATTTGATATTTTTTTAAGTCGATAATTTTAACTATGTGGATTATTGGATCATGCAGTTTGCTTTGGTTTCTCTTGTGAAAGAAATGGCTATTAACCATCCTGCCATACAATCTTCCAGGTACGTAAGTTTATTATTTTAATGACATTTTTGGAAGATGAAACTCTACGGCCTATTTCACGCATATACCAATTACAGAAGGAAATCGCAGTTAGCTCCCGGAAAATAGAAAACATAAACCTGTTATCGGTTGAGTGTATATCCAATGAATACTTTTGTTTTAATTTTCATAGGTATTCATATTTTTACGGATTCATATGCACTTTGAGGAGTGACCGGTGCTTACACACGCGTATAACGCAAGCGCACGTATCGTTCAAGTAGTATAAAAAGTATCGATCCCACGAGGACTTAATACCTAATCTATTAATTTTTGAGGGTCAAATGATTACTAGTATCTAACATGTTGATTGATTGATTTGAAATTATGAAGGTTTTGAATTTAAACAAGTAAATAAAATTGCTCGAATGTAGGTTTAAGAAAATTCAATATTAAAAACTATATAGGGTTGTGATTTCTTCCAATATCATTTTAAAGATGAGTGAAGTGGTTATTTTATGTTTGTGTAATAAATCGGTTTACTAACTTGGAACACTAAATTATGCAAAAGCCTATGTCGATTTAATCCAACTCAGGTCTTGAACCTTACATCACCAAACCAAGTCTATGGGTGATTATCAAACATGATAAGATGATATCACTAAATCCTTATGAGTTGGATTAAATCTTCATTTATAATTTTCTGAGATTCAAATTGAATAACAAATCAAATAAAATCATTTAAAAATCACTAGATCATGCTCTTGAGATTTACATTTTACTATCTTGATAAAGTAAACAACTCATGGTCAAAATAATAGCATAAAATTCTCATTATTCAATTTTGGATCGAGAAAATAAACAATAAATTTGACTTCTTAATTCCAAAAAAGGCCCCATACCAACACAAACACAAAGTCGTGTCTACAAAAGAATAATATTTTGAATTATTATTGCACAAAGCCACAAGGCCACATCACATCAATAACCCCATCAAATAAATTTTTTCCCAATCAAACGGCCCATATTCTCCAACCCCCTCACCCACCACAACAGTCCTACACCCTTCGTATTACAGTCTAACCCAAGCAGCAAGCTGGATTTTATCGTATAAATCCTTGAACGTTTGTATTATTATCATTTAAGTCATAAATTTCTTGAACGAATCCCTTCACTGGTTTTTCTCCAACCGTTGACACCAATTTGATGTCTAATTGGTGTCGAAAGAGCATCTTTTATCATTATTTATTACACCAATTTTTTTCTACTACAACCTATTCTACATCAAATTGATGTAAATAACATCGTTAAAGAATATTTTATACAATAAACATTATTTTTTACTATATAAATACAATATTAATTTATTTATCTGGTATATACATATTTTGTTTAATTATAATATACACACACACTCAAATATAAAAACTCATAATTTTTTTTAACAATCATACTTTATTAAAAGAAAAGTGGATTACAAAAATTAAGATAATCATCAATATTTTTTAACATAAATAAAGGGTAAACATGAAATACTATATTGCTCACATAAATGTTCAATTAATGCATCACGAAGTGTAAAATAGACCTTTTTGTCTTTGATTTGCCTATGTCGAGTAAGGAATTCTTGCAATCGGATAGTTTCATCTACTACCATCTCAATGTATAGGACCGATGCTTCCTTCCAATTCCCAATGTCTACATGCTTATCACATTCATCCCCAATGATCATATCGTGCATTACGATGCACGTAGTCATTATGTCATGTTATATACGCTTATTTCAAATTTACACTGGTCCTTTAACTATTGTAAACCATGATTGGAGGACTCCAAATGCATATTCTACGTCCCTCCTACATTGAAGTGCAAAATGTTCTCAACATTTTCACTTGCAGCTCAGCCGTGTATAGAAGTAAGAAGAGGCAAAAATCTGAAATAAACATAAACATAGACACCAAAATGAAAGGCCCAAGCTTTTTTTTTTTTTTTTCCCAGGATTATCAACACAAAGAATTCTCCAGAGTGATAAACTATCAAAATGGAAAAGTTTATGACGTATCAGATCCTTAATAGTTGTGGAAACAAAACATTTGTTTCCAAATGAAGGCGTATTAAAACTTAAACTAGAACAATGACACCTATTTTATTACCGTAGACGTAGTTGTCTCAGATTGACATTCTAGAACATCATAAGGGCGCTTTCTTTTCTTTGCATCAAATTTCTTATGTTTTTTTCAGTCTCAATCGGTTGATTATTTCGAATCCTAGAAAGCGCATAATTAGTTGTTTGATTTTGGGTGAACTGAGACAGATGTATAATCCAACGACCATCATTCATAGACTCTTCATTCTCATAACATAACCTCTTTTTGAAGCCAATTGAGAAATTGATTATAGTGGATACAATCTCTTCAGCAGCATTTTCTCCTTGCCAATCACATAGACTGAGGGTTCATGGTCACCATAAATATCACAATCTCTAACAAATTGTTAACCCAAGGAAGGTGTGTTCCTGAAACCATATAGCTTTTAATCAATTGTTCATCTTAAGGCCTAAACATTAAGCCAATGGAAAAAATATGGATTCATGCATTTTTTTTTTTGAAAAAATCAGTGATGGGTATTGACAAAAATCCGAACTTTGATTAATTGAGAAATGAGTGAAAGAAATAAGAGATTTCTTGTTGAGTTTTTGAAGACATAACAAACAAAGAACAAAAGAGCAAAGACGGGGTAGATGTCTAAGTTATGACAGTTTAAGATGTAATCGAATATTGATAAATGAGTGTGTTTGGAATGAGAAATAAGTTTTTATTTTGTTTGGCAAAGCCTAATAATAAACAATTTTTTAAACAACAATGACATAAACTATAGTTTCAAGGATTGTTTTTTAGAATAATTGACCACGTGGTTACAAAATCTTATTATATATATTATATTTATATAACGATTATATTTTTTTAGTAATAGACAAATGAAATAATAGTAAATTTTTTAAAAAATATAAAAATTTAGAATTGGTTGGATTGCGTAGTCAAACTCGTGAACCGACCCGCAAAAATCTGGTCGGGTCGGATTGACCCGAAATTGTATAATTTTTTTTAATCAGGTCACGTCGGATCGGATCACGATTTGACCCGAACTTATGAACCTAATACATATAACCCTTAATTTATCACTATTTAGTTGACTCATTGACCACGGAAACAAAAGCAAAGTGTTAAATTGACCACGTGGTTGTAAAATCTTATTATATTATAACGGCTATATTTTTATTCACTCTCATTCATTCGCCCTCAAATCAAAGCCCTTCCCCCTTCTCTCTCTGTCTTCTTCTTCTTCTTCAAAACTCTAAGACATTGGCGAGTCAAAATTTCACCCCGCCAAGAATTGTAACGAGTCTTTCCCTCTCATTCGAATGAATCGCCCTGTCATTGCTCTTTCTGACTTCTTAGTCCTTCAATCAAAACCATTCGATCATTCTCTCCCTCAAATCAAAGCCCTTCTTCTTCTTCAAAACCCCAGACATGGCCAAGATTTGTAACGAGTCTTTTCCCTCTCATTATTCATCTCTAAAACCTAATTCTTAGACGCTGTGGCCCAAGATTAAGAGTCCCTTGCCGCAGCAGCCGCCCATACCCCTCTACTGCAATGAGTCTTTTCCGGTGTTTGTCGATGTTTAAAGAACAAGAAATAGTAAAATCTATGTCAATTTCAGTTTGATTTCTGTTTGTTTTGCTTGAATTTTCCCAATCTTGTCTTGGCTTGGATAAAGATTGACCCCAAAAAAAAACAAGAAATAGTTAAATCTTTGCCAATTTCATTTTCTGTGCGTTTACCTGTTTATTTTTTTAAACTTGAATTTCCCCAATCTTTACTCGGCTTGGATAAAGATTGACCCAAAAACAAGAAATAATAAAATATTTGCCAATTTCATTTTCTGTGCGTCTTTTTTTTTTTTTTTTCCTCAATTTTTACTTGCTTGGATTTAAAGATTGATGAAAAAAAGATAGTGAGATATATATTAAAATCTATGTCAATTTCAGTTTGCTTTCTGTTTGTTGAATTTTCCCTGTATAAAGATTGACCCCAAAAAAAAAAAAGAAATAGTAAAATCTTTGCCAATTTCATTTTCTGTGCATTTCCCTGTTTTTTTTTTTTAAACGTGAATTTCCCCAATCTTTACTTGGCTTGGATAAAGATTGACCTAAAAAAAAACAAGAAATAATAAAATCTTTGCCAATTTCATTTTCTGTGCGTTTTTTTTTTTTTTTTACTTGAATTTCTCAATTTTTTACTTGCTTGGATAAAGATTGATAAAAAAAGATAGGGAGAGATATTGGAGAGATATCTATATATGAATCTTAAATTTATATGTATCTGACAAAGTGCATAACAAAAACTGATGATACTAAATCTATTTTCTTCATAAACTGATGAAAAACATTGCCATTGCTGCTGTTGTTTTTGAAACTCATAATAGATTCTTTTCTAGGAGAGATTCATAATAGATTATGAATATATGAATTTTGTTGATTGTTGTGAATTGAGTGGTAGTGTGGATATGGCCTGTAAATAAGTAAGAGAGAGAATGGGAGATGATAGATATAGTGCTGAAAGTTGCCAATGATTCTTTGTCAATAAATGGAGACAAATCATGACATTTGACTCAGTTTGCTGATCTGGAGCAACTCAGGTATGATCTCTTGTTATGGTATTGTATTGAGTGTTATACTTTGACAGAGGGGTATGTTATTTTTTTGGACCATGAAATAGTTTGAGTGCTTCAGATATTTTTATGGAATTCCCTTCAAGGAGAGGGTTATACAAATACATGTCATATTATGCTTGTAGACTCATGCATATGTTCTTTGTGTAACTTACATATTATGCTTGTAGACTCATGAAAGAAACTTTTGGGACTCTAGTCATATCTTCTCTAAAAAAAACCTCCTTCATTGATTTGACTTATGATATGTTTGTTTACCAAGAATGACACATTTATCTTGCTTCATTGTTGGCTTTTCTAATAGCTTGAAGAGAGTTTTGGTGTAGTAGATCCCTTGGACTTCCAGCCATCTTCTTTACAAACCCTCCCTTCATTTTGTCAATAGGGGCTCTAATCCTCCTCACATTTGCTTCTCGAAACTTGGCATTGGTCTGTTCAAGAGACGTGCAGGAGATCGTAACAAAGCTATCCTCAGATAACATTTTCCTCTATTTTTACTCTGTTTCTTTTTTCTGTTTTATTGCCAAGAAAATGCAAAAAGAGAAGTAACAATTTACTCTAATTTTCTTATGTTTCTTTTTTCTGTTTAATTTCCAAGAAAATGCAAGAGGACTCAAGAAATACGCAAGAAATTCCAAGAAAACACAATCAGTTGAAAGAAACTTTTGGGACTCTAGTCATCATCTTCTCTAAAAAAAACCTCCCTTCATTTTCCCATCAATTGGCCCCAATCCTCCTCGCATTTACTTCTTCGAACCTGGCGATGGTCATTTCAAGAAACGTGCATATAAAGCCAAAGCGAGATAAGTAACAATTCTTACTCTATTTTTTTCTTTTGTTTCAATTCCAAGAAACTGGAAGAAATGGAGGGGAAACAGAGTTCTATGTTTACTGTTCTCTGTGTTTTTTTTTTTAATTAACAACTTGAAAGATAAATCAAGTCAACCTGTTGTATTAGGGTGGTTTGAAAATGTGTTGATTTCTATGAGGTTTTCATTGAAAAAACGCTAAATAGTTTCTTTATCTCAAAATAGCAAAAGAACAAATGCAATAGCGTTTCCATAATTGTGAACTTGCTTTAAACACATTCATCAACTTCATATAATCATCCTGTGCAGGACGTTCCTGAAATGACCAAGGACAGTCCTGGAGGGAGGGCCTTGGACATTTGTGAGTCATTGCCCTTATTTGATCCTCCTAGATGAACATGAGCATGAAAGGGCATCTTCAACTTTTTGAATGCTTTGTGGAAGTTCTCGCAAAAATTTATTTGGGATCTAGTTTTAAGGTGATAGAATATTGTCTTTAGAATTTTTTTTTATTTTTTAATTATTATTTAAGTTATTTGGCCTTTCTCTAATTTATAAGTTTGTTAAGTTTTGAATATATTCAGGCTTCATCATATCAGTGCATCAAAGTGTATGTCTTCCCCGACAGTTGAGAGATCCACTTCTGCACAAAATGGAAAGCAATGTTCTTGGAGTTCTATTTAATTGGACGATTGAAAATAAGCCTCTATTAGATGTTAGATGTCTTCTTTATGCATGCTATATTATATAATTTTATTAATGGCTCATTTTTAACAAGGTTTGTATCCTGTATACCTAGAAATTTCTGTTTAATATTGTATTATCTGCAACTGGATATATCAAATCCAGTTTGAAGTAGCTTATAGGATGCTCTGGGACATCATAATGTTCAGGTACTGAAAGTAGCCAAGTAGGTTGTATTATTTGATATTTTTTTAAGTCGATAATTTTAACTATGTGGATTATTGGATCATGCAGTTTGCTTTGGTTTCTCTTGTGAAAGAAATGGCTATTAACCATCCTGCCATACAATCTTCCAGGTACGTAAGTTTAATATTTTAAATGACATTTTTGGAAGATGAAATTCTACGGCCTATTTCACGCATATACAAATTACAGAAGGAAATCGCAGTTAGCTCCCAGGAAAATAGAAAACATAAACCTGTTATCGGTTGAGTGTATATCCAATGAATACTTTTGTTTTAATTTTCATAGGTATTCATATTTTTACGGATTCATATGCACTTTGAGGAGTGACCGGTGCTTACACACGCGTATAACGCAAGCGCACGTATCGTTCAAGTAGTATAAAAAGTATCGATCCCACGAGGACTTAATACCTAATCTATTAATTTTATGAGGTCAAATGATTACTAGTATCTAACATGTTGATTGATTGATTTGAAATTATGAAGGTTTTGAATTTAAAAACAAGTAAATAAAATTGCTCGAATGTAGGTTTAAGAAAATTCAATATTAAAAACTATATAGGGTTGTGATTTCTTCCAATATCATTTTAAAGATGAAGTGGTTATTTTATGTTTGTGTAATAAATCGGTTTACTAACTTGGAACACTAAATTATGCAAAAGCCTATGTCGATGGTCAGACGCAAATACCCAGTTTAACCCAATTGAACCATATGACTATGTCAATCAAATTATCTGGATTCATTAAGTTTAAGTTCCAATTATGGCCACCCCCGCCCGACATGTATATGTCTATCCTGTAAGGAAATCTATTAAAGGGTTATCTATCCTCAATGAAGATCGTGGGCTATTAAGTCTAAGGTTGAAACTTAAAATTCATTTGTCAAGCTTATTTTAGATTTACCAGATCAATCTTATTAGCGGCCAATTAACAAGATGCATTAAGCTTAAAACTTAATAAGTAAACCTTTAAATTACCCAAACTATAAAATAACCCCTTTATAAACCGGTGATATTGGATTTCATCACAACCTCAGATAACTGGCTTAGTTACGACACATATTTACAGGTAGTAAAAAAAACTTTAGTAAAAATAAAAGACATAAAGTAAAATAGTGAAAATTAAATACTGAAAATTAAATGCTGAAAAGTAAAAGCTGAAAGTAAATTACTGAAAAGTAAATTGCTGAAAAGTAAATAAAGTAAAATTACAATAAAAGAAAATGTTGAGGTAAAAAGATCCACTTTTATTACTTCTATTTTAGATATCTCCCTTAATATAATATATTAACTTAGCATGATAATTACCAACCAGCCATATAGGCGGTATCCAGATTAAGTCAAATTAATAATTAATTACCAACCGACCAATCAGGCGGTATCCAGTTTAGTCAGGTTAAAACCAATATAAATAATTACCAACCGACCAATATGGCGGTATCCTCGTTAAGTCAGATTTTAACTAGTTTATATATTATAATTAATGGAGATTAATCTAAATATTATTAATAAAAGTTTTTCCTTTTACCCCAGCAAATGAGAGTTACCTCCTCATTACTGAAAAGTAAAAACTGAAAATTAAAGAAAGAAAAGTACTGTGCGTAAAAGTAATTGCGGAGAAGTAAAAACTGAAAAGTAAAGAAAAGAAAGTGCGAAAGCGGAAATTAATTACTGAAAGCTGTAAATAAACAAACAAGATACAATCTTCTTAGTATTCTTAGGGAATTCCTTAGAAGAAAGTATGAATTTACAAATGAAATGACTTGGTATTTATAGGCAAAATTTTGCATCCATCAAATCATCCACCAAATCAATTATTAATTGCTCCACTAATTACTCCACCAAATCCATTATTAATTGCTCCACTAATTGCTTATCATGTTTGGTGGTGATTTGATAATTTTTATTATTTATTTTTTGTTTGAAAATGATTGAAAATGACTTTAATAATTACACACAACACACTTCTGGATGGTTCATCACTTTCGGGTATGAAATCTTCAGAATTAGAAATTATTTTGTCTTTAAAAGTTGTAGATCTTTGAGTCTTCTTTAATCTGGAACTTGAATCAGCTCAATCCGATATCGGAGTAAAAGGTTATGCCCAAAATACGACAGATGCGCAAAATTGGAATTTCCAAAACTGCACTTCAATTAAAACGCCATTTCAAGTTCCCAATCTCCAAAATTAATATGTCAAGTCCAATTTTTGCCCTTATTTGACCCACATTTCGTCCTAAATGATTTCATTGTGTCCCAATATTATTTTATCTGCAAAATAAACTAAAACACATCAAAATGTTCATCAAAGCCGAGAAACTAAACAAAATATTAAGTAAAAGGGGCGATAAATATTGATATATTTTCCGCTCATCACACCTCCAAACCTAACATTTTGCCAGTCCTCGAGCAAAACAACAAAATAAAATACAAGAAACAATTAAAATTAAACTAAGCCACTTTCGTATGGATCACGGTTGCATTTAGCATATGCAACAAGCCTTTAAACCCCTAGGTGTCCCTAGTGGACGAGTTATAGTCTCGTGAGGGCTTACAGCAACGATACCCACAAACGTTTTACAAAAGTAAAAATATAATAAAACTAATGCACACAAAAGTAAAAAGACAAGAGAAAAGAGAATAAAGAAGTTAGTGACTAATCAGGTGAAACTTCTACTCCAAGTCAATAGTTGTTTTGTTTCATTCTAAATTAACTAGTTAAAACATGACTTAACGAGGATACCGTCCATTGGTCGGTTGGTAATTATTTAAATTGGTTTTAACCTGACTAAACTGGATACCGCCTGATTGATCGGTTGGTAATTAATTATTAATTTGACTTAATCTGGATACCGCTCATATGGCTGGTTGGTAATTATCATGCAAAGTTAATATATTATATTAAGGGAGATATCTAAAATATAAGTAATAAAAGTGGATCTTTTACCTCAACATTTTCTTTTTGTAATTTTACTTTATTTACTTTTCAGCAATTTACTTTTCAGCAATTTACTTTTCAGTAATTTACTTTCAGCATTTACTTTTCAGCATTTAATTTTCAGTATTTAATTTCAGCATTTACTTTCAGCATTTACTTTTCAGCATTTAATTTTCAGTATTTTACTTTATGTCTTTTATTTTATTTAAGTTTTTTTTACTACTTGTAAATATGTGTCGTAACTAAGCCAGTTATCTGGGGTTGTGATGAAATCCAATATCACCGGTTTATAAGGGGTTATTTTATAGTTTGGGTAATTTAAAGGTTTACTTATTAAGTCTTAAGCTTAATGCGTCTTGTTAATTGGCCACTAATAAGATTGATCTGGTAAATCTAAAATAAGTTTGACAAATGAATTTTAGGTTTCAGCCTTAGACTTAATAGCCCACGATCTTCCTTACCAGTCGTTCAGACATACCTGACACAATCAGTTCCTCTCCGTTTGATGGTTCAATAAGATTTTCTTCTGCCAAGGGTTTTGGGATGATTCCCAAAACGTTGACTGCCTCCTTCTTGTACGGCTTTTGAAACGATCCCCATAAGTCCAAGATTGCTTCCGCCATATACTAAGTGCATATTCTTTGCAGCTAAGACTCGACCCAATTTTTGTGCTACTTCTACGTATTGTGGTTTAGTACCAACACTACTACCACAAAACACACAAATGTTTTCAACTCGTTTTCTTGAAGTGGCTTCCATGTTTTACTCTGGATGTCTTCAAAAGTGCAATGATGAGTTGAATTTATAATACCTGAAAATTGTGAGTAAAAATAGCACAAGTATCTTCCAAAAGACGATTAGTAGCAAAATAGTAAAATAAATCGTAATAGTCAAAAAGGTCTGGATCCTGTCGGAGAAAATAAAAGAAAACAACAAAACAAATCAAATTATCAAGAAAAGACAAAGAGATATAATAGGTACAAGAATTTACAGCTTGATTAACGTCTATGCGTCAGGGACAAGCTTCCCATCCAATTTTCTTATAAATTGGCAAACATGGTCTTTTTGAGTCAGATTCCCAAGACTTAACTGTTGTCTTTCTTTTTGAAATTGTGTATGTAATTTGCGAAAGGCTATGTGAACATATCCACTGGGATGCGTCTCAAGAGTCGAAGATATATCATCTAAAGACTCCTTACTCAAGTCATCCCTAATGAATTTAATTTTATCTTTGCGGTTATCAGACACCATTCCTAAAGAACGACAACGAGTATTGCAATTCCAACGTGCACATTTGTAACAAACACTCATTTGCTTAGCTCTATGTTTCTTTGCATAAGTGCTTCTTCCAAAACCAGGCAGATGTGAAATAAAAGAGTCAGAAGACTCACCTGCCAATCGGACTTGTGCTTCAATTACCCAACGAATGTCATTGGGAACACCATGGATCTTCAGTAACCTCATCCGTTCCAAGCAAGCTTTGTAAACTTTCATCAGAGATTTTTGAGGGAGAGAATGAAATTGCTTGTGAAGATTTGCTAGAGCTTCTTCCATTTGAAATGACTTCATCTGCAAAAACTAAACACACCAAATTAAATCACACCAAATCACAATATATACAAAAATTGCATGGGTTGCCTCCCTGCGAGCGCTAAGTTTAAACGTCGTCAGCTAGACGTGACTGCTCGAACGTTATGCTGGATCTGAAAGTGTGACACTTTCTTTTTGTCGCTCAAATGATTCTCTCCAGTAGTGCTTGACACGCTGACTGTTAACCTTGAATGTGTTGTTGGTATTGGGATCCAGTAACTCAACAGCTCCATATGGTAAAACCTGAGTGATCACAAATGGTCCTGACCACCTAGATTTCAACTTTCCAGGAAAAAGTTTCAACCTCGAGTTGTACAACAACACCTGCTGCCTTGGTTTTAACTGGCTGTGCACTATTTTTCGGTCATGCCATTTTTTGGTCTTTTCCTTGTACAATTTGGCATTCTCATAAGCCCGTAGGCGAAATTCCTCCAATTCATTGAGTTGATGAAGTCTTTTCTCTCCTGCAGCTTGTGAATCAAGATTCAACTTCTTCAGTGTCCAGTACGCCTTGTGTTCAAGCTCAACTGGTAGATGGCATGCTTTCCCAAACACCAATCGATATGGGGACATACCAATGGGTGTCTTGTAAGTTGTTCGATATGCCCATAATGCGTCATCTAGTTTTGTAGACCAATCCCTCCTTGTTGATCCAACGGTTCTCTCCAAGATTCTTTTGATCTCCCTGTTTGAAACCTCAACTTGTCCATTTGACTGTGGATGATAAGTTGTGGCTACCTTGTGAGTAACTCCGTATTTGGATAGAAGTGCATCGAAATATCTGTTGCAGAAATGTGAGCCACCATCGCTGATAATTGCACGAGGTGTTCCGAACCGAGTGAAAATGTTCTTTTTCAAGAATTTGATCACCACTTTTGAATCATTGGATGGCAATGCAATTGCTTCGACCCATTTGGAGACGTAGTCTACAGCAACCAGGATGTACATGTTTCCGAATGATGGAACAAAGGGTCCCATGAAATCTATACCCCATACATCGAATATCTCCACTTCCAGAATGTTTTGCAACGGTCCTTCATTTCTCTTGGAAATATTTCCCGTTCTCTGGCACCTGTCACATTGAAAATCAAAAAGATAAGCATCTTTAAAAAGAGTGGGCCAGAACAAACCTGATTGAAGAACTTTTGCTGCAGTTTTGTCCCCGCTGAAGTGTCTGCCATATGGTGATGAATGACAGTGCTGCAAAACACTGTTGACCTCCTCCTGTGGAACACAACGTCTCAATAATTGATCAGCACCGCGTTTAAACAGATACGGCTCATCCCAAACATAGTGCTTGACTTCTTTGAAGAACTTCTTCCGTTGCTGAGTTGTCCATTCCAACGACCATTTTCCTGACACAATGTAATTGACATAGTCAGCATACCAAGGGACTTCCCGTTGTTTCATGGCAAACAGCTGTTCATCTGGAAAAGTTTCTTTGATTGACAGTTCTTTGTCAGCTGTTTCTCCATTCTCGATCCTCGATAGATGATCTGCCACCTGGTTTTCTGTCACTTTCATGTCTCGAATCTCCACGTCAAACTCTTGCAGAAGAAGTATCCAACTGATCAATATGGGTTTGGCATCTTTCTTCGTGATAAGATATTTGATTGATGAATGATCTGTGAAGACCACCCCTTTGGGACCCAGCAGATAGGAGCGGAATTTGTCAAAAGCGTACACAACTGCGAGCAACTCCTTTTCAGTGGTTGTATAGTTGAGTTGAGCTTCATTCAGAGTTCTGCTGGAATAATAAATGGTGTGGAAAATCTTTGCTTTGCGTTGTCCCAAAACTGCACCTACAGCAAAATCACTAGCATCGCACATCACTTCAAATGGAAGGGTCCAGTCTGGTGCTACAATGATGGGGGCAGAGACCAGCTTCTGTTTTAAGATCTCAAAAGCTTCCTGGCATTCTTTGGTGAAGTTGAAAGGCACATCATTTTCCAGAAGATTGCATAGGGGTTTAGCAATCTTGGAAAAGTCTTTGATAAATCTCCTGTAAAAACCTGCATATCCGAGAAAGCTCCGAATCCCTTTGACAGATGTTGGTGGAGGTAGTTTTTCAATTGTTTCAATCTTTGCTTTGTCTACCTCGATTCCTTTTTGTGAGATCCTGTGTCCAAGAACAATGTCTTCCTGTACCATGAAATGACATTTCTCCCAGTTGAGTACCAGGTTTGTATCTTCGTACCTTTGTAACACATGTTCCAGATTTTGCAAGCAATGGTCAAAAGAATTTCCAAACACAGAAAAGTCATCCATGAATACCTCCATACTCTGCTCCAGCATGTCTGAGAATATGACCATCATGCAGCGCTGAAAAGTGGCGGGGGCATTACATAATCCAAATGGCATCCTGCGGAAAGCAAAAGTACCATATGGACATGTAAATGTGGTTTTCTCCTGATCTTCTGGGGCGATGGCAATCTGATTGTACCCTAAATATCCATCCAGAAAGCAATAGAACTCATGTCCCGCCAGTCTGTCTAACATCTGGTCAATGAATGGTAGCGGAAAATGGTCATTTTTCGTGGCTTTATTCAGCTTCTTGTAGTCCATGCATACTCTCCATCCAGTCACCGTCCTTGTTGGAATCAGCTCGTTCTTTTCATTTGTAACAACAGTAATTCCTCATTTCTTTGGTACACACTGCATAGGACTCACCCAAGTGCTATCTGAGATGGGGTAAATGATGCCAGCATCCAACCATTTGATGATTTCTTTCTTCACAACTTCCTTCATGATTGGATTGAGTCTCCGTTGATGCTCTACTGTGGGTTTGTACTCATCGTTCATCAGAATCTTGTGCATGCAAAATGATGGACTAATGCGTCGAATGTCTGCTATAGTCCAGCCAATGGCTCTTTTGTGTTCTCGTAACACTCTCAGTAGCTTTTCTTCATGCTCCATTGTTAGTGAAGAAGAAATAATAATAGGTAATTCAGAAGAGTTTCCAAGAAATGCATACCTGAGATGGCTCGAAAGTAACTTCAGATCCAACTGTGGTGGTTCTTCAATCGAAGGCTTGATTCGATCTTTCTTTGGCAGTTCCAAGCTTTCAACTGGTGATGTTGCTTTGAATCGGAATGGTTTGTCAAGGTAGTTGATACATTCCAGGATTTCAGCATCTAGCTCGCTGTCAGTCATGTTGGTGATGCAAGCTTCAAGTGTATCTGTGGGATTTGGCTCAGTATCCTGAACGATACTATCAACAACATCAACTCTGAAGCATTCTTCTTCATTTTCATCGCTCGGGAATTTCATGGCTTTGAAAACATTAAAGGTCACTTCTTGATCCTGTACTTTCATGGTCAGTTCTCCTTTTTGCACATCAATCACAGTTTTACCTGTAGCCAAGAATGGTCTCCCAAGAATGATAGGCACTTCTTTATCTTCTTCCATGTCAAGGATGATGAAATCTGCTGGGAGAATGAGTTTGTCGACTTTGACCAGCACATCTTCAACGACACCTCTTGGAAATGCGAGTGTTCGATCAACAAGTTGCAACGAGACTGAGGTAGGCATTGCTTCTCCGATTTGTAGTTTCCTGTAAATAGAAAAATGCATCAATTTAACACTGGCTACCGATGTAATGTTCTCCAATTGTGCATGGGACAGTGAAACTGCCAGGATCTTTCAACTTCGGGGGAAGTTTCCTCTGAATGATGGCGATGCATTCTTCCGTTAATGCTACTGTCTCGTAGTCTCCCAATCTCCGTTTTCGTGAAAGAATATCTTTCATGAATTTGACATAGCTAGGCATTTCTTCCGAGGCTTCTGCAAATGGTATGTTAATGTGCAGTTTTTTGAAAATCTCCAAGAAACGAGCAAACTGTTTGTCCAGTTTTTTTTTCTGAAGTCGCTGAGGAAAAGGTGGAGGTGGAATGATCTGATCTTTTTCTTTTTCCTTTACTTTTTTTTCCTCCATCTATGGAACTTCATCTTTCGGAACTTCCTCAATTATTGCCTTGATTCCAACATCTCTGTTGATCTCAGTACCGCTTTTCAAAGTAATGGTTTGACATTGATCATTCCCTCGGTTCCTTGGATTTGGTTCTGTGTTACTAGGAAGATTACCTGGTGGTCTGTAACTCTGAGCATTGGCCAGTTGTCCGATTTGATTCTCCAGTGCTTTGATGGAAGCTGATTGGCTCTGAAACATAGCATCATACTTTTTTAACGTGAAACACAAGAAAACAAAAATAAGTAAAAAGAAATTAGATACAAGTAAATGTATCTAACCCCTAAACTAATAGTAAAAGATAAATAAGTCACTGGCAACGGCGCCAAAAACTTGACCGGTGCTTACACACGCGTATAACGCAAGCGCACATATCGTTCAAGTAGTATAAAAAGTATCGATCCCACGAGGACTTAATACCTAATCTATTAATTTTATGAGGTCAAATGATTATTAGTATCTAACATATTGATTGATTGATTTGAAATGATGAAGGTTTTGAATTTAAAAACAAGTAAATAAAATTGCTCGAATGTAGGTTTAAGAAAATTCAATATTAAAAACTATCCAGGGTTGTGATTTCTTCCAATATCATTTTAAAGATGAAGTGGTTATTTTATGTTTGTGTAATAAATCGGTTTACTAACCTGGAACACTAAATAATGCAAAAGCCTTTGTCGATGGTCAGACGCAAATACCTAGTTTAACCCAATTGAACCATACGACACATATTTACAGGTAGTAAAAAAAACTTTAGTAAAAATAAAAGTCATAAAGTAAAATAGTGAAAATTAAATACTGAAAATTAAATGCTGAAAAGTAAATGCTGAAAGTAAATTACTGAAAAGTAAATTGCTGAAAAGTAAATAAAGTAAAATTACAATAAAAGAAAATGTTGAGGTAAAAAGATCCACTTTTATTACTTCTATTTTAGATATCTCCCTTAATATAATATATTAACTTTGCATGATAATTACCAACCAGCCATATAGGCGGTATCCAGATTAAATCAAATTAATAATTAATTACCAACCGACCAATCAGGCGGTATCCAGTTTAGTCAGGTTAAAACCAATTTAAATAATTACCAAACGACCAATATGGCGGTATCCTCGTTAAGTCAGATTTTAACTAGTTTATATATTATAATTAAGGGAGATTAATCTAAATTTTATTAATAAAAGTTTTACCTTTTACCCCAGCAAAGGGGAGTTACCTCCTCATTACTGAAAAGTAAAAACTGAAAATTAAAGAAAGAAAAGTATTGTGCGTAAAAGTAAATTGCGGAAAGTAAAAACTGAAAAGTAAAGAAAAGAAAGTGCGAAAACGGAAATTAATTACTGAAAGCTGTAAATAAACAAACAAGATACAATCTTCTTAGTATTTTTAAGGAATTCCTTAGAAGAAAGTATGAATTTACAAATGAAATGGCTTGATATTTATAGGCATAATTTTGCCTCCATCAAATCATCCACCAAATCAATTATTAATTGCTCCACTAATTGCTCAACTAATTGCTCCACCAAATCCATTATTAATTGCTCCACTAATTGCTTATCATGTTTGGTGGTGATTTGATAATTTTTATTATTTATTTATTAATTTATTTTTTGCTTTGAAAATGATTGAAAATGACTTTAATAATTACACACAACACACTTCTGGATGGTTCATCACTTTCGGGTATGAAATATTCAGAATTAGAAATTATTTTGTCTTTCAAAGTTGTAGATATTTGAGTCTTCTTTAATCTGGAACTTGAATCAGCTCAATCCGATTTTGGAGTAAAAAGTTATGCCCAAAATACGACAGATGCGCAAAATTTGAATTTCCAAAACTGCACTTCGTTAAAACGCCCTTTCAAGTTTCCAATCTACAAAATTAATATGTCAAGTCCAATTTTTGCCCTTATTTGACCCACATTTCGTCCTAAATGATTTCATTGTGTCCCAATATTATTTTATCTGCAAAATAAACTAAAACACATCAAAACGTTCATCAAACCCGAGAAACTAAACAAAATATTAAGTAAAAGGGGCGGTAAATATTGATATATTTTCCGCTCAACAAGGAGCAATGTTTTTTTAACTCATTTTCTGATCCATGCCAAATCAGGCTGTTTTCATGCTGTGTCTACTATTTATCTTTGTCAGAGTTATAAATTTATGTTTTGCTTTGCATTAAGATCGTGGTTGGTTTCTTGTCACTAGTTTTACTTTTTCTTCAGGGAACTGATGAAAGTATGCTTGATAATCTATCCCATAAGCTTCAATATAACACAAGTTGTAAGGTGAAAAATCATTAATTTTTCTTCAGTGTCTACATACAAGGTACTTCCATTAAACCTTATGTTTTTTTTTTCTTTTTGTTTCGTTGATAGGAAAATACAAGTGAAAATCATTTCAGGAAGTTTGTGAGAACTTCATGTTGTTGATGAGTTTGTTTCCCTATGTTGATATTACAGTGTTGTGTCGATTGAATTGGTATAGAATGCTTTATGTTTTCTCATTTTAGGAAGTTTGGGTTGCACATTTGTTGAGAAAATGTTACTTGATGTCTTTACAGGTGAATGTATACCAAAGTCCTGAGGGCGCGGCATTGCAATCTTATATTGACGATGTAAGAAAATCCGTAACTCATTTGATTGACTTATTGAAACTAACTCTAGTTTAGTGTGTATATGAATTTATATATAAATAACGTTTAATGATTATTTGGAAATTTCATGTGTTATATAGATTAGAAGAATGAATTATTTTATATTGTGAGTTAGGACTGCAATGTTGATGGGAATCCCCTCTTAGTGGCAGGAGGTCTCAATGATATAATTCGCATCATTGATGTCATCAATGAAAATGTAGTTTTTTTTATTATAAACATCATAGCTCTAGCATTAGTAGTTGCATACTTAATTAGTCAATTAAAAGTAGTATTATATTACCCAAATCATGAAATCAAATTGTTTGCTCTTCCGATCGCACGAACCAATTTGGCATTCCCAAAGCACCTCAGGTATTATCTTCATCTTCATTTTCTAAATGTCTTCTACTAACTGTGTTGATGAGTAGATGAATGGTGTTGCTTTTTTCACTGTATTGTTGCTATGATGTTTTTCCAATGTTGATGATTGCTGATGAGTGCTCTTATAGTGTTGCTGTAAAATTGAATTCCATTGATGAGTGTTGTTGAAGTACTGTTTGTTATGAGTCTGTTAAGTTAGTTGCGGATGAGTTTGTTTTCTTATGCTACTATTGCAATGTTGTGTTAATTCAAACTTTTATATAATGCATTATGTTTACTCATTCTAATGAAAAATTTTGACCAATAATATGGCAGTTTGGGTTGTGTATTATATTGACGAAGATATAAAAAAATTTGCCTTTGATTGAGTACAATATATGAATTCATAAATATCATTAAAAGAATATTTAGAATTTCATATGCTATTTAGATCAGAAGAAAGAGTTATTTTATATTGCGAGATGGGCTTGTAATATTGATGGGAACCCCTTCTTAGTGGCAGAAGGCACCAATTATATGATCTGCATCAATGATGTCAGCAATAAGAAGTTTCATAAGGTAAAGGTTTTTATTTTTATTTATTTATTTTTGTTATCATAGCTCTAGAAGTAGTAGCTACCAACTTATCTATTCATTTAAAAGTAACAGTCTATTACCCAACTCGTGAAATCAAATTGCTCTCTCTTCCGATCACATGAACTAATTTCATGTTTCCAAAGCACCTCAAGTATCATCTCCATCTTCATTCGAATTTATTTGTTGATGAATGAATAGATGAGTTTTGCTTTTTTTACTATGTTGTTACAGTATTGCTGTGATTTTGTTTGGTTGATTGTGTAGACAAGTGTTGGTGTTGAGTTTGCTGACTGTATAGATGAGTGTAGAGTTCTTTTGTTTTTTCCTGTGTTGATGGATGCTGATGGTGCACTTGTAGTTTTGTTGTTTAATTGAATTCAGTTGAGTGTTGCAGAAGTGTTATATGTGATAGTGTTGAGTTATTTATTGATGGGTCTGTTTTCTGTTGTTGAAGTGTTGTGTCAATTGAACTGGTTGTGACTTTGTTTTATTTTGTTGACGAGTCGTGGTGTTGAGTTTGCTGACTGTGTTAATGAGTGTGCAGTGCTATTTTTTTCCTGTGTTGATGAATGCTGATGAGTGCACTTGTAATTTTGTTGTTTAATTGAATCTGTTGACGAGTGTTGTAGAAGTATTGTATGCGATGAGTCTGTTGAGTTAGTATTTGATGAGATTGTTTTCTTGTGCAGTTGTTGCAGTGTTGTGTTAATTGAACTGATAAATAATGCATTGTGACAACTTATTTTAAAGAAAAATGTGGCCAATAAAATATGACAGTTTGGGTTAGGTATTTGTTGTGAAAATGTTACTTGATGTCTTTATAGGTGGTTGTATTCCAATGTCTTGAGGGTGGTGTTATTGTGGCATTGCAGTCTTATGTTAACGAAGATGTAAGAAAATCTGCCACTCATTTGATTGATTTTATTGAAACAACTCTAGTTTAGTGTATAATATGTGAATTTGGAATCGGAAGAACGAGTTATTTTATACTATGAGCTGGGCTTGCAATGTTAATTGGACTCCGTTCTTAATGGCAGGAGGCATCAATGATAGAATCGGCATCATTGATGCAAGCATTGAGAAGCTCCATAATGTCAAGTTTTTTATTTTATTTTAAGCATCATAGCTCTAGTAGTACTAGTTGGCGGCTTATTTAGAGTTTTTTTTTATTACTTAAATCGTGAAATCAAATTGCTCGATCTTCCATTGGCACAAACTAATTTATCGTTCCCAATGTATCATGTTTTGGTGAGTGTTGATGAGTTGATGAGTGTTGTTGCAATGTTGCTTTGTCTTTCTTTGTTTTCATGTTTAGTGTTGAGTCTGATAAGTGTGGTGGTGTTGCTTTTTGCATGTTGATGAGTGCGTTGCAATGTTGAATTGTGATAATAAGTGTCGTTATAGTTATGGATGGCAAGATTACTCTGGTCCAGTCTGGATCCACAAAAATCCAAAAACCACGATTTTTAAAAATCAATATTCAGATTTTAAAATATAAACATAAAGTAAAGAAATCTGGATTTTATCATCCCTAGTTGCAATGTTGTGTGTGATGAGTTAGTTGTTGACTATGAGTTTGTTTTCTTGTGTTGTTGCAGTGTTGTATCAATTGAAGTGATATCGGATGCATTATATCCACTCATTTCATTGCATATTTCATATATATATATATATATATATATTAGTTTTTGCCCGTGCCTACGGCACGGTGTTACAATATTTGGCCCGTGTCTACGGCACAGTGTTACAGTTTTTGCCCGTGCCTACGGCACGGTATTACAGTATTTGGCCCGTGCCTATGGCACGGTGTTACAGTATTTGCATGTGCCTACGGCACGGTGTTACAGAATTAAATGATTTTATTTTTTTAATTAAATGATTTTATTTTAACTTTATATTTTTTAATTTGAAATTTTGAACATTTTTGACCATTTCCATCAATCAATTCACTCTCTTTCCTCCAATTACCAATGAAATGATCTGGGCCGTTAATTAAGCCACATAAAGAGAGCCATTGGATACACTCTCTTTCCTCCAACACCATTCTCCTTTATTATATAGATATACACACACATCACAATTTGATGTGATTCAATTTGTTTATGATTCAATATAAATTCAATTTATTTCTTTATTGGGGTTTTATTTTCCCTTTAATGGAAATTAGAAATCGCATTATTTTTTTATATGAATGAACTTTATGAGAAACGAAGCTATCATAACCACACTTTAAATTGAAACTCATATTATCATAACATTGAAACTCATATTATCATATCATTCTTAAATATATATTTGCCCTTTATCTCCTATTGTCATGTGGCATCATATAAATCTAGATATAAAATTGTATTTAATCCGGGGATAAAATGGTATTCATTTTAATTGATATTTATAATACATAAAATGGTATTCATTTTAATTGATATTTATAATACATTGAATTTTCACACATCTCGATATCTATAATTCACTTTAATCAAGGTTTATGATACGTATTTTCATATATCTTGATATCTAAAATGTATTTTAATTAATATTAATAACTCATATTTATTAATATTTATTATACATTGAATTTCTACCCATCACGATATCTACAATATAACAATTTTTATAAGATTTATGTATTTTTGTGTTTCATGTATCTCATTATAATCATATGTTTATATAAAATGGTATTAAGGGGTATTGAAAATACACGATAAAATTAGAATATTGTACTATTATTTTGATAGACTTTATTTAGTGAGACATTGACCTTAACTTGAAGCACTGAATCGGTTTTGGTTAGTGCTACAAGTCTTTTATTTTTTTTCGAAAATAAACTGTAGCAACATGCAGATATCTATCTATATCTAGTTCTTAATAAAATTTATAGCTCAAATATCTCTATATTTTAAAATTTGTATATTTTTTTTTAATCGTTGGAAACCTCGTCGTCAAACCACTCATTTCGGGCTTAAGTAAAGCAGGTAAAACCTCCGACTGTCCCAGACTCTTACAAGAAACACATCCCTTGGATTCGAACTCATGACCTGAATGTCAGATCTTGAACCTTACATCACCAAACCACGTCTCTGGGTGATTATCAAACATGATAAGATGATATCACTAAATCCTTATGAGTTGGATTAAATCTTCATTTATAATTTTCTGAGATTCAAATTGAATAACAAATCAAATAAAATCATTTAAAAATCACTAGATCATGCTCTTGAGATTTACATTTTACTATCTTGATAAAGTAAACAACTCATGGTCAAAATAATAGCATAAAATTCTCATTATTCAATTTTGGATCGAGAAAATAAACAATAAATTTGACTTCTTAATTCCAAAAAAGGCCCCATACCAACACAAAACAAAAGTCGTGTCTACAAAAGAATAATATTTTGAATTATTATTGCACAAAGCCACAAGGCCACATCACATCAATAACCCCATCAAATAATTTTTTTTCCCAATCAAACGGCCCATATTTCTCCAACCCCCTCACCCACCACAACAGTCCTACACCCTTCGTATTACAGTCTAACCCAAGCAGCAAGCTGGATTTTATCGTATAAATCCTTGAACGTTTGTATTATTATCATTTAAGTCATAAATTTCTTGAACGAATCCCTTCACTGGTTTTTCTCCAACCGTTGACACCAATTTGATGTCTAATTGGTGTCGAAAGAGCATCTTTTATCATTATTTATTACACCAATTTTTTTCTACTACAACCTATTCTACATCAAATTGATGTAAATAACATCGTTAAAGAATATTTTATACAATAAACATTATTTTTTACTATATAAATACAATATTAATTTATTTATCTGGTATATACATATTTTGTTTAATTATAATATACACACACACTCAAATATAAAAACTCATAATTTTTTTTAACAATCATACTTTATTAAAAGAAAAGTGGATTACAAAAATTAAGATAATCATCAATATTTTTTAACATAAATAAAGGGTAAACATGAAATACTATATTGCTCACATAAATGTTCAATTAATGCATCACGAAGTGTAAAATAGACCTTTTTGTCTTTGACTTTCCTATGTCGAGTAAGGAATTCTTGCAACCGGGTAGTTTCATCTACTACCATCTCAATGTATAGGACCGATGCTTCCTTCCAATTCCCAATGTCTACATGCTTATCACATTCATCCCCAATGATCATATCGTGCATTACGATGCACGTAGTCATTATGTCATGTTATATACGCTTATTTCAAATTTACACTGGTCCTTTAACTATTGTAAACCATGATTGGAGGACTCCAAATGCATATTCTACATCCCTCCTACATTGAAGTGCAAAATGTTCTCAACATTTTCACTTGCAGCTCAGCCGTGTATAGATGTAAGAAGAGGCAAAAATCTGAAATAAACATAAACATAGACACCAAAATGAAAGGCTCAAGCTTTTTTTTTTTTTTTTTCCAGGATTATCAACACAAAGAATTCTCCAGAGTGATAAACTATCAAAATGGAAAAGTTTATGACGTATCGGATCCTTAATAGTTGTGGAAACAGAACATTTTGTTTCCAAATGAAGGCTTATTAAAACTTAAACTAGAACAATGACACCTATTTTATTACCGTAGACGTAGTTGTCTCAGATTCACATTCTAGAACATCATATTGCCGCTTTCTTTTCTTTGCATCAAATTTCTTATGTTTTTTTTTCAGTCTCAATCGGATGATTGTTTCGAATCTTAGAAAGCGCATAATTAGTTGTTTGATTTTGGCTGAACTGAGACAGATGTATAATCCAACGACCATCATTCATAGACTCTTCATTCTCATAACATAACCTCTTTTTGAAGCCAATTGAGAAATTGATCATAGTGGATACAATCTCTTCAGCATCATTTTCTCTTTGCCAATCACATAGACTGAGGGTTCATGGTCACCATAAATATCACAATCTCTAACAAATTGTTAACCCAAGGAAGGTGTGTTCCTGAAACCATATTGTAAAGATAGCTTTTAATCAATTGTTCATCTTAAGGCCTAAACATTAAGCCAATGGAAAAAATATGGATTCATGCATTTTTTTTGAAAAAATCAGTGATGGGTATTGACCAAAATCCGAACTTTGATTAATTGAGAAATGAGTGAAAGAAATAAGAGATTTCTTGTTAAGTTTTTGAAGACATAACAAGCAAAGAACAAAAGAGCAAAGACGGGGTAGATATCTGAGTTATGACAGTTTAAGATGTAATCGAATATTGATAAATGAGTGTGTTTGGAATGAGAAATAAGTTTTTATTTTGTTTGGCAAAGCCTAATAATAAACAATTTTTTAAACTAACAATGACATAAACTATAGTTTCAAGGATTGTTTTTTAGAATAATTGACCACGTGGTTACAAAATCTTATTATATATATTATATTTATATAACGATTATATTTTTTTAGTAATAGACAAATGAAATAATAGTAAATTTTTTAAAAAAATATAAAAAATTTAGAATTGGGTTGGATTGCGTAGTCAAACTCGTGAACCGACCCGCAAAAATCTGGTCAGGTCGGATTGACCCGAAATTGTATAATTTTTTTTTAATCAAGTAACGTCGGATCGGATCACGATTTGACCCGAACTTATGAACCTAATACATATAACCCTTAATTTATCACTATTTAGTTGACTCATTGACCACGGAAACAAAAGCAAAGTGTTAAATTGACCACGTGGTTGTAAAATCTTATTATATATATAACGGCTATATTTTTATTCACTCTCATTCATTCGCCCTCAAATCAAAGCCCTTCCCCCTTTCTCTCTGTCTTCTTCTTCTTCTTCAAAACTCTAAGACATTGGCGAGTCAAAATTTCACCCCGCCAAGAATTGTAACGAGTCTTTCCCTCTCATTCGAATGAATCGCCCTGTCATTGCTCTTTCTGACTTCTTAGTCCTTCAATCAAAACCATTCGATCATTCTCTCCCTCAAATCAAAGCCCTTCTTCTTCTTCAAAACCCCAGACATGGCCAAGATTTGTAACGAGTCTTTTCCCTCTCATTATTCATCTCTAAAACCTAATTCTTAGACGCTGTGGCCCAAGATTAAGAGTCCCTTGCCGCAGCAGCCGCCCATACCCCTCTACTGCAATGAGTCTTTTCCGGTGTTCTGTCGATGTTTAAAGAACAAGAAATAGTAAAATCTATGTCAATTTCAGTTTGATTTCTGTTTGTTTTGCTTGAATTTTCCCAATCTTGTCTTGGCTTGGATAAAGATTGACCCCAAAAAAAAACAAGAAATAGTTAAATCTTTGCCAATTTCATTTTCTGTGCGTTTACCTGTTTATTTTTTTAAACTTGAATTTCCCCAATCTTTACTCGGCTTGGATAAAGATTGACCCCAAAAACAAGAAATAATAAAATATTTGCCAATTTCATTTTCTGTGCGTCTTTTTTTTTTTTTTCCTCAATTTTTACTTGCTTGGATTTAAAGATTGATGAAAAAAAGATAGTGAGATATATATTAAAATCTATGTCAATTTCAGTTTGCTTTCTGTTTGTTTTGCTTGAATTTTCCCTGTATAAAGATTGACCCCAAAAAAAAACAAGAAATAGTTAAATCTTTGCCAATTTCATTTTCTGTGCGTTTACCTGTTTATTTTTTTAAACTTGAATTTCCCCAATCTTTACTCGGCTTGGATAAAGATTGACCAAAAAAACAAAAAGAAATAATAAAATATTTGCCAATTTCATTTTCTGTGCGTTTTTTTTTTTTTTCCTCAATTTTTACTTGCTTGGATTTAAAGATTGATGAAAAAAAGATAGTGAGATATATATTAAAATCTATGTCAATTTCAGTTTGCTTTCTGTTTGTTTTGCTTGAATTTTCCCTGTATAAAGATTGACCCCAAAAAAAAACAAGAAATAGTAAAATCTTTGCCAATTTCATTTTCTGTGCATTTCCCTGTGAATTTCCCCAATGTTTACTTGGCTTGGATAAAGATTGACCTAAAAAAAAAACAAGAAATAATAAAATCTTTGCCAATTTCATTTTCTGTGCGTTTTTTTTTTTTTTTACTTGAATTTCTCAATTTTTTACTTGCTTGGATAAAGATTGATAAAAAAAGATAGGGAGAGATATCTATATATGAATCTTAAATTTATATGTATCTGACAAAGTGCATAACAAAAACTGATGATACTAAATCTATTTTCTTCATAAACTGATGAAAAACATTGCCATTGCTGCTGTTGTTTTTGAAACTCATAATAGATTCTTTTCTAGGAGAGATTCATAATAGATTATGAGTATATGAATTTTGTTGATTGTTGTGAATTGAGTGGTAGTGTGGATATGGCCTGTAAATAAGTAAGAGAGAGAATGGGAGATGATAGATAGTGCTGAAAGTTGCCAATGATTCTTTGTCAATAAATGGAGACAAATCATGACATTTGACTCAGTTTGCTGATCTGGAGCAACTCAGGTATGATCTCTTGGTTATGGTATTGTATTGAGTGTTATACTTTGACAGAGGGGTATGTTATTTTTTTGGACCATGAAATAGTTTGAGTGCTTCAGATATTTTTATGGAATTCCCTTCAAGGAGAGGGTTATACAAATACATGTCATATTATGCTTGTAGACTCATGCATATGTTCTTTGTGTAACTTACATATTATGCTTGTAGACTCATGAAAGAAACTTTTGGGACTCTAGTCATCATCTTCTCTAAAAAAAACCTCCCTTCATTGATTTGATTTATGATATGTTTGTTTACCAAGAATGACACATTTATCTTGCTTCATTGTTGGCTTTTCTAATAGCTTGAAGAGAGTTTTGGTGTAGTAGAAACCCTTGGACTTCCAGCCATCTTCTCTACAAACCCTCCCTTCATTTTTCCCGTCAATAGGGGCTCTAATCCTCCTCACATTTGCTTCTCGGAACCTGGCATTGGTCTCTTCAAGAGACGTGCAGGAGATCGTAACAAAGCTATCCTCAGATAACATTTTCCTCTATTTTTACTCTGTTTCTTTTTTCTGTTTTATTGCCAAGAAAATGCAAAAAGAGAAGTAACAATTTACTCTAATTTTCTTCTGTTTCTTTTTTCTGTTTAATTTCCAAGAAATGCAAGAGGACTCAAGAAATACGCAAGAAATTCCAAGAAAACACAATCAGTAGAAAGAAACTTTTGGGACTCTAGTCATCATCTTCTCTAAAAAAAACCTCCTTCATTGATTTGATTTATGATATGTTTGTTTACCAAGAATGACACATTTATCTTGCTTCATTGTTGGCTTTTCTAATAGCTTGAAGAGAGTTTTGGTGTAGTAGATCCCTTGGACTTCCAGCCATCTTCTTTACAAACTCTCCCTTCATGGGAGTATTACCTTCTGGTGTGCACAAGAAAGATTTTGTATGGGAAAATGACCAAGATGGGGAAGCTATTGAACTTGCATTCAGCAAGAAGAAGATAGATGCAAGGAAGAAATGGCTCCTGCAGTTTGAGGTTTGACTGTATTTGAATTTGTTTGTAGGATTTTCCTTTTTCATTTGTCAAGTTGAAAATGAAATCTAATTATTTCTGGTGTGCAGCCTGGTACTCACCTTGATCAGAAAGAGAAATACATAAAATACAGTGACTTCGTTGACAAGGAGCTTATACTGTTTTCATTGGCGGATCTGCAAAGGTCGATTCCTTCGATGGTTGATGGCCTGAAGCCAGGCCAAAGGAAAATCCTTTTCTGCTCTTTTAAGAGAAACTTTATCAAAGAAGCAAAAGTTGCTCAGTTCTCTGGTTACGTTTCTGAGCATTCTGCTTACCATCATGGAGAGCAAAGTCTTGCCAGTACCATATTAGGTATGGCACAGGATTTTGTGGGCAGCAATAACATTAACCTTTTGCAGCCTAATGGCCAATTTGGCACTCGTAACCAGGTGACATAAATTCCCTTCACTTTTAAAAAAATGGAATTTGACTTTCTATTTCTTTATCCCTTTACTTAATATTTATGTGCATGCACAAACTGTTCCTTCACAGGGAGGCAAAGATGCTGCCAGTGCCAGATACATATTTACTCAGCTTTCTCCTATTACGAGGTTTTTGTTTCCAAAGGATGATGACAAGCTTCTGAACTATTTAAATGAGGATGGGCAATCTATTGAACCCACATGGCATTTTCTTTTTCCTTCTAAGAGAGAAGATTTTGGCATGTTAATCGAGGAAACTAATCAAGCTTGTTTAACTCACTGTGCTATAGGTACATGCCGATAATACCAATGGTTCTTGTCAACGGCAGTGAGGGGATTGGAACTGGATGGAGCTCTTATATACCTAACTACAATCCCAGAGAGATTGTTGCAAATGTGAGAAGCTTGTTGAATGGTGAGATGATGGAGCCTATGCAACCGTGGTATAGAGGTTTTAGAGGTACTATTGAAAAAACTGCTTCTAAGGAAGCTGGGGTTACCTACACTGTTACTGGAATTATTGAGGAAGTTAATGAGACAACACTGAGGATCAAAGAGCTCCCAATCGTAGGTGGACTCAAGACTATAAGGAATTTCTGGAATCTATAATAGACCAGAACGATTCCTTTATTCAGGTAAACTTATTTTCTTCAAAGAGGTGTTTATGAGTTTTTGCATCTTCTTTCTCATTTTGCAATGCTGCTGGGTGCACAGGGATTCAGACAGTACAGTGATGATACAACGGTAGATTTTGAAGTTTTCTTGTCAGAGGAGAACATGATGCTAGCGAAGCAAGAGGGTTTGCTGAAGAAATTTAAGCTTCATTGTTGGTTTTTCAAATAGCTTGAAGAGAGTTTTGGTGTAGTAGAAACCCTTGGACTTCCAGCCATCTTCTCTACAAACCCTCCCTTCATTTTTCCCGTCAATAGGGGCTCTAATCCTCCTCACATTTGCTTCTCGGAACCTGGCATTGGTCTCTTCAAGAGACGTGCAGGAGATCGTAACAAAGCTATCCTCAGATAACATTTTCCTCTATTTTTACTCTGTTTCTTTTTTCTGTTTTATTGCCAAGAAAATGCAAAAAGAGAAGTAACAATTTACTCTAATTTTCTTCTGTTTCTTTTTTCTGTTTAATTCCAAGAAATGCAAGAGGACTCAAGAAATACGCAAGAAATTCCAAGAAAACACAATCAGTAGAAAGAAACTTTTGGGACTCTAGTCATCATCTTCTCTAAAAAAAACCTCCTTCATTGATTTGATTTATGATATGTTTGTTTACCAAGAATGACACATTTATCTTGCTTCATTGTTGGCTTTTCTAATAGCTTGAAGAGAGTTTTGGTGTAGTAGAAACCCTTGGACTTCCAGCCATCTTCTCTACAAACCCTCCCTTCATTTTTCCCGTCAATAGGGGCTCTAATCCTCCTCACATTTGCTTTTCGGAACCTGGCATTGGTCTCTTCAAGAGACGTGCAGGAGATCGTAACAAAGCTATCCTCAGATAACATTTTCCTCTATTTTTACTCTGTTTCTTTTTTCTGTTTTATTGCCAAGAAAATGCAAAAAGAGAAGTAACAATTTACTCTAATTTTCTTCTGTTTCTTTTTTCTGTTTAATTTCCAAGAAATGCAAGAGGACTCAAGAAATACGCAAGAACTTCCAAGAAAACACAATCAGTAGAAAGAAACTTTTGGGACTCTAGTCATCATCTTCTCTAAAAAAAACCTCATTCATTGATTTGATTTATGATATGTTTGTTTACCAAGAATGACACATTTATCTTGCTTCATTGTTGGCTTTTCTAATAGCTTGAAGAGAGTTTTGGTGTAGTAGATCCCTTGGACTTCCAGCCATCTTCTTTACAAACTCTCCCTTCATGGGAGTATTACCTTCTGGTGTGCACAAGAAAGATTTTGTATGGGAAAATGACCAAGATGGGGAAGCTATTGAACTTGCATTCAGCAAGAAGAAGATAGATGCAAGGAAGAAATGGCTCCTGCAGTTTGAGGTTTGACTGTATTTGAATTTGTTTGTAGGATTTTCCTTTTTCATTTGTCAAGTTGAAAATGAAATCTAATTATTTCTGGTGTGCAGCCTGGTACTCACCTTGATCAGAAAGAGAAATACATAAAATACAGTGACTTCGTTAACAAGGAGCTTATACTGTTTTCATTGGCGGATCTGCAAAGGTCGATTCCTTCGATGGTTGATGGCCTGAAGCCAGGCCAAAGGAAAATCCTTTTCTGCTCTTTTAAGAGAAACTTTATCAAAGAAGCAAAAGTTGCTCAGTTCTCTGGTTACGTTTCTGAGCATTCTGCTTACCATCATGAAGAGCAAAGTCTTGCCAGTACCATATTAGGTATGACACAGGATTTTGTGGGCAGCAATAACATTAACCTTTTGCAGCCTAATGGCCAATTTGGCACTCGTAACCAGGTGACATAAATTCCCTTCACTTTTAAAAAAATGGAATTTGACTTTCTATTTCTTTATCCCTTTACTTAATATTTATGTGCATGCACAAACTGTTCCTTCACAGGGAGGCAAAGATGCTGCCAGTGCCAGATACATATTTACTCAGCTTTCTCCTATTACGAGGTTTTTGTTTCCAAAGGATGATGACAAGCTTCTGAACTATTTAAATGAGGATGGGCAATCTATTGAACCCACATGGCATTTTCTTTTTCCTTCTAAGAGAGAAGATTTTGGCATGTTAATCGAGGAAACTAATCAAGCTTGTTTAACTCACTGTGCTATGGGTACATGCCGATAATACCAATGGTTCTTGTCAACGGCAGTGAGGGGATTGGAACTGGATGGAGCTCTTATATACCTAACTACAATCCCAGAGAGATTGTTGCAAATGTGAGAAGCTTGTTGAATGGTGAGATGATGGAGCCTATGCAACCGTGGTATAGAGGTTTTAGAGGTACTATTGAAAAAACTGCTTCTAAGGAAGCTGGGGTTACCTACACTGTTACTGGAATTATTGAGGAAGTTAATGAGACAACACTGAGGATCAAAGAGCTCCCAATCGTAGGTGGACTCAAGACTATAAGGAATTTCTGGAATCTATAATAGACCAGAACGATTCCTTTATTCAGGTAAACTTATTTTCTTCAAAGAGGTGTTTATGAGTTTTTGCATCTTCTTTCTCATTTTGCAATGCTGCTGGGTGCACAGGGATTCAGACAGTACAGTGATGATACAACGGTAGATTTTGAAGTTTTCTTGTCAGAGGAGAACATGATGCTAGCGAAGCAAGAGGGTTTGCTGAAGAAATTTAAGCTTCATTGTTGGCTTTTCAAATAGCTTGAAGAGAGTTTTGGTGTAGTAGAAACCCTTGGACTTCCAGCCATCTTCTCTACAAACCCTCCCTTCATTTTTCCCGTCAATAGGGGCTCTAATCCTCCTCACATTTGCTTCTCGGAACCTGGCATTGGTCTCTTCAAGAGACGTGCAGGAGATTCGTAACAAAGCTATCCTCAGATAACATTTTCCTCTATTTTTACTCTGTTTCTTTTTTCTGTTTTATTGCCAAGAAAATGCAAAAAGAGAAGTAACAATTTACTCTGATTTTCTTTTGTTTCTTTTTTCTGTTTAATTTCCAAGAAATGCAAGAGGACTCAAGAAATACGCAAGAAATTCCAAGAAAACACAATCAGTAGAAAGAAACTTTTGGGACTCTAGTCATCATCTTCTCTAAAAAAAACCTCCTTCATTGATTTGATTTATGATATGTTTGTTTACCAAGAATGACACATTTATCTTGCTTCATTGTTGGCTTTTCTAATAGCTTGAAGAGAGTTTTGGTGTAGTAGAAACCCTTGGACTTCCAGCCATCTTCTCTACAAACCCTCCCTTCATTTTTCCCGTCAATAGGGGCTCTAATCCTCCTCACATTTGCTTCTCGAAACCTAGCATTGGTCTCTTCAAGAGACTTGCAGGAGATCGTAACAAAGCTATCCTCATATAACATTTTCCTCTATTTTTACTCTGTTTCTTTTTTCTGTTTTATTGCCAAGAAAATGCAAAAAGGCGGCCCGCCTCATGACGCCTCGAGTCGAGGCGGGTTGAGGCGGTTTGAGGCGGACGCCTCAACCCAAAAGCCGTGAAGTCATTATTTTTAAAAGAAAAATAAAAATAAATATAAGGAAACTGAAAGTAGGGACAAAGAGTCTCAACTTGAGCTTCTTTATAGACTAAAAAGGTACAGAAAATAAAATTTACAATTTTATTTTCCTGGCAGTATTGTTAACCATATTAACAGAGTAGCTCAACCTCTGCTTAGCCGAAAATGGCAAAATAATTATCACTAAAAATAATCATTCATTATTATATATATTTATTAATTATAATTTATTATTAATAAATTTATTTATAATAGAAATTATATATGATGATGACCTTTTGAAGGATGACACTTCATACCCACAATTTATGTTATTAAACACAAATAATAGCCTATTCAGAGATTAGCGGTCATTTTATTTCATGAACTTATTTTATTATATTTCATTTTTTTAATTTTGATAGATTCTTTTATGTATTAGTTGTAGATTATTTATTGCTTTTAGTTTTTTTCGTGTTCGGATTGAGGCTGTCGCCTCGACTGCCTCGAGGCTGTCCGCCTCGCCTCACGCGAGGGACCGCCTCACACCGCACACCGAGTTTTCGAACCTTGTAACAATTTACTCTAATTTTTTTGTTTCTTTTTTCTGTTTAATTTCCAAGGAAATGCAAGAGGACTCTAGAAATACGCAAGAAATTCCAAGAAAACACAATCAGTTGAAAGAAACTTTTGGGACTCTAGTCATCATCTTCTCTAAAAAAACCTCCCTTCATTTTCCCATCAATTGGCCCCAATCCTCCTCGCATTTACTTCTTCGAACCTGGCGATGGTCATTTCAAGAAACGTGCATATAAAGCCAAAGCGAGATAAGTAACAATTCTTACTCTATTTTTTTCTTTTGTTTCAATTCCAAGAAACTGGAAGAAATGGAGGGGAAATAGAGTTCTATGTTTACTGTTCTCTGTGTTTTTTTTTTTTAATTAACAACTTGAAAGTATAAATCAAGTCAACCTGTTGTATTAGGGTGGTTTGAAAATGTGTTGATTTCTATGAGGTTTTCATTGAAAAAAACACTAAATAGTTTCTTTATCTCAAAATAGCAAAAGAAAAAATGCAATAGCGTTTCCATAATTGTGAACTTGCTTTAAACACATTCATCAACTTCATATAATCATCCTGTGCAGGACGTTCCTGAAATGACCAAGGACAGTCCTGGAGGGAGGGCCTTGGACATTTTGTGAGTCATTGCCCTTATTTGATCCTCCTAGACATGATAGTGCTGACACCATCTAGAGCACTTAACCTTGGAGTTTGTGTTTAAACGATTACAAGTACACTCTCTTTTATGATATTACAGTATTTGTAAATTTAGACATCATAAATTCCTTAAGTTGAAAAAATACTCGTAAATTAAAAGACTAATGTGCTATTTCATGTGCTCATATTCCAGTCTTTGAAGTATCCACTATGCACGAATCGCATGATGAGTTTTTTGGTCATTTTTTTAGTTTCTTGCTTCTATATTTTTCTTTATGAATTCCTTAGTTATCAACTTATCATCATACTTTGATCCTTCATTTTTTTCAAATTTTTGTTGTAGTTGTAGCCTGTAGGTAAATGAGGTTGAACGTCTGGGGAGATGGGAGTATTACCTTCTGGTGTGCTCATATTGAGTTTTGGTTCAAGTACTGCTGTTCTTGCTTCCATTAATGCTTTAGGAATGTTGTTCTTCAATTGTCTTGCTTTTGACTTTGTTCTATTTCGTGCACTTTTGACTTTCTAATATATGGGATTTTGCTCAAATTACTCAGTGAAGGATATGACGTCGAGTATGGAATTTCCATATTGCTTCACCAGACTGGTTTTTCGGGCGATATCTTGGAGATTTTTGTATGATATGTTCATGGTTAGTTTTATAATATCTTAATATGATGTTTGTGGACTTTCTAAACACATATTTCAGTTCATGAGGAACATTTGGTCTACACAGTGAAAGGAGCAAGATGAGATAATTTGTTTTTGTCATAGTTTCTGTTTGATTACTGGAATTATCTTTATTTGGTCCCAGCAAAGACAAGATCTTTTCTTTCTGGTTTGCATATTTCTGAATTTGTTTAACTTGGTTATTTCTAAGTAATGCTTTAAGGATATGTTTTCTTTTTATCATGTTGTCTACTATGCATTGGGTCTCATATTTTTTAGGATTTGATGTACACTTCCTTGAGAAGAAGTAGATTGAATATAATCTCTTCTCAGTTGTCTTCTTCCACTCTAGATGCCGATAAATGTTATGTTATTCATTACAAAAACCTGTCAAATTTTTTTTCAATAATGTGAAGGTGCTGTTAATATTCTGCAGTGCAACGTGGAACATTTAGCAATCAGATGATTTATCTAAGTTTAATATTTGAGTTTTTCACGGCTGAGAGTTGAATTGTGAATTTGTAATATGATCATATTTTTTTTTGGGTGTGAGGTGATTGGTGTTCATCATGGCCAAAATTGACGAAGTTATGAGGAGAGGCTGTTCAATTATCGGAGTTAATAGAGTAGTCATTGAGAAGGCACTTCATTTATTCATCATAGTCTTGCTCTTGAAGCCCTTTTTGGCAAGTTAGTGGCTTATAGTACGAGTATGGAATAGTGTCATCTTGTATGCAAGATTATTTGAAGGAAAAACTATTTCTGTTGACTTGTTTTCCTCTCATGTTATTTATTTATTTATTTATTATTATTATTATATTATTTTGGTATCAAGATTCTATGGTGGTCTTATTCTTTGTAGCAGAAATTGTTGTAGTTCCCTCAGGACAGAAGTTCAGGAAAGTTGTTGTCTTCTTTATTTGTTCAGTTCCAGGTAACAGAGCTGTCTCCTTAATGCTTGGTTTATTTGCTGCAGGAAGCATTTCTTTTTAGTGTAGAAGTAGTCCTTTAAGGTTTGAAATGTTATCGGGACAAAAATTTTATGAAAATGCGATTAAGTTGTGAAAACTATTGTTGCAATTTAGTGCCAAACAAGTTTTCCAAGGCCCAAGCTCCAATTTTCTTTGATCCTGATTAATCAAGTTTTGCATAGCAATCAGGAACATTTTATTTTCATTGACATGCCTTTTGGTCTTATTATTTCTAACTGATTGGCATATCGAATGATCTAATTATATATAAGGAAAACAAATAAATATCAGGTAACATGCCCTTTATGATTGACTTTTGTGCTTTCAGGTATATGGACTGGTATCCTTGTGGTTCTTTTTTCAGGTATTTCAATCATCTAATCTAATTAAATAAATGTCATCGTGATGTATTTTAGCTCTGTTTCTTTTTTTTCCCCTTTTTTTTGCCAAGAAAATGCAAGAAGACTCAAGAAACATGCAAGAATTTCCAAGAAACCGCCAGACTAACACTCATCATCTTCTATAAAACCCTCTCTTCATTTTGCTGTCAATTGGCCCAACCTAGCGATGGTCACTTCAAGAGAGTCCAAGCAGGAGATCGTATCAAAGCTATCATCAAATAACAATTTACTCTATTTTTTCTCTGTTTCTTTTTTCAATTTTATTGCCAAGAAAATGCAAGAAGAGAAGTATTAATTTACTCTATTTTTACTCTTGTTTCTTTTTGTCTTTTCCAGTATGCTTCTTTCTTTTTTAGTATTATTGCCAAGAAAATGCAAGAGGACTCAAGAAACAGGCAAGAACTTCCAAGCAGCCATTGGACCTCCAGTCATAATCTTCTCTAAAACCCTCCCTCCATTTCCCCCTAATTGCCCCAATCCTCGTCACATTTAATTCTTTAAACCTAGCGATGGTCATTTCAATAGACGTGTAGGGGATCATATTCATATCCAAGTTATCATCATATAATGTCAAGCGAGATAAGTAACAATTTACTCTGTTTCCTTTTTCCTATTTTATTGCAAGAAAATGCAAGTAGAGAAGTAACGATTTACTCTATTTTTAGTCTGTTTCTTTTTTCTGTTTTATTGCTAAGAAATGGTTGATGAATGCTGTTGTTTTTCTTGTGCTGAATGTTCATTAGTTGTTTGTTGTTCAAGTGTTGCATGTGTTGATGAGTGTTATTGTTTTTTTTTTTCACTTTGTTGATTAGTTTTGTGCATTATTGTTGGACTTTGTTTGTTTTGTTGTGTTGAAGTGTGTTGATGTTGAGTCTGTTGATGAGTGCATGATAGATTCAACTATCTTTACCACACAATGATTGGAAATTAACTGGATATTTGTATTCAAATTGCTAAAAGAAATTGTTCTAAGCTTTCAAGCAGCTTAGGGCTCCTCACAATTTACTCAACAAAAACAATCATGACCCCCTACTCACGCACTTCTCTCCTTCTATAACCGAATTTCCCCACACAAGACACTACCAATAATAGAAAGACAAGTGGCACCCAAAAACAACAAAAAGGCAACCACAACAGAAACAACAATACAAGTAATAATTTCATCATCCTTTAAGCTGGGCTGGAAGCTGGGCTGGTTGGGCTGGATGGGCCGAGCTCTTCTCTGGATTCCTCTGCTGCTCCTTTCTTGTTCTTCCTGCTGTAAACCTTGAGCTGACTTCTTGTGACCTTATCAATACTCCCCCCTAAAAGATTTACCTTGTCCTCAAGGTTGAAAGAAGGAAAATGAGTTGTGATGTTCTCCAGCAACTCCCACGAACTGTCACACTCTGGAAGTCCCTTCCACTTGATCAGCACTTCATATCGACCATTTAGCAGCTTCCAAACCTGCATCACCTCCTCTGGTTGCACTTTTAACTCCAATTCACTGGTTAAACAAGTCGGTAAAGGCGAATAAGGAATAACGTCTCCCTTAGCAGCCTTTAATTGCGAGACATGGAACACTGGATGTAAGGTAGCATTCTCGGGCAACTGCAGTTTATAAGCAACTTCTCCATACTTAGCCAAAATTGGGAAGGGGCCATAAAATCTTGGGCTCAGTTTCTGATTCGGCCTTTTGGCTAAAGACTTCATCTTGTAAGGTTGCAGCTTCAAAAATACCTTATCGTCTGGTAGGAAATGAACATCTCTCCTTTTGGGATTAGCATATTGCCTCATGTGATTTTGTGCGATTTCCAAATTACTCTTGAGTTCTTCGAGAATCAAATTTTTGTCCCAGATCATAACATCTACGTCCTCCACCAAGGAAAATCCATCGGCAAACCGAAGTAGTTCAGGTGGCTCACGGCCATAAAGAGCCTCAAAAGGAGACATCCCCGCTGAGCATTGGAAGGTGGTATTGTACCAATACTCCGCCCAATGCACCCATTTAGTCCATTGCTTGGGTTTCCCGCTAACAAAACAACGTAAGTTATCTTCCAGACACCGATTGATTACCTCAGTTTGTCCATCTGTTTGGGGATGGTATGCTGTGCTCATGCGCAAAGAAGTACCAGCGAGTTTGAACAATTCACTCCAAAATTGGCTAACAAAGATACGATCACGATCAGAAATGATGGTTTTTGGGAACCCATGCAGCCTCACAATCTCCTTGATAAATAGAGTAGTTATATCTTTAGCGGTAAAGGGATGTCCCAGTTTGATAAAGTGACTATACTTAGTGAAACGGTCCACTACAACCAATATAGTATCTATATGTTGTACTCGCGGTAATCCTCCAATAAAATCCAACGAAATATCCTCCCAAGAAAGCTTTGGAATCGGCAATGGTTGGAGTAAACCCTGAGGTCTTAAAGTGGAGTACTTATGCCTCTGACAAACGTCGCAACTTGCCACAAACTTCTTCACATCTGAGCGCATCCCATCCCAAAATAGTACTGCCGCGACCCTTTTGAAGGTTCTAAGTGATCCCGAATGGCCACCTTGTGGCGTAGCATGAAACTCCTTGAGTATGGATGGAATCCGAGGTGAATTTCGAGATATGACCAGCTTGCCTGAACGCATGAGGCAGCCCCCTGGCAAGGTATATGATGGTTGAGACTGAGAATCAACTATAAGAGCCTGGATCACACTTAGAAATTTGGGATCTGTTTTGACTTCCTCTTGCAATTCAAGCAGTGTGGGGCATGAAGCTACAGAGAGGGCTGCAAACTCTATCCTCGGCGTACTCAAATCTGTTGTCTGCGGTATTTCCTTTTCAGGAAGGCGTGAGAGTGCATCTACGGCCTTATTTTCAAATCCCGGTTTATATTGGATTTCAAAGTCATACCCCAATAATTTGATTACCCATTTCTGGTGGGCCTCGCCAATTATCCGCTGTTCCAACAGGTATTTAAGGCTAGATTGATCCGTGCGAACAACAAATCTCCTTCCCAGCAAGTAGTGTCTCCATTTCTATATTGCTAGAACGATAGCCATCAATTCTCGTTCATACACTGATTTAGATTGTGCCCGTGGAGATAACGTGTGACTCCAAAACGCCATTGGATGCCCTTCCTGCATAAGAACAGCCCCAATCCTACTCCCGAGGCATCGGTTTCAACTATAAATTCCTTGGAGAAATCAGGTAAAGCCAACACTGGCAATTTCACCATGGCTGACTTCAAAGTCTCAAAGGCCATATGAGTTTCCTTATTCCAGTTAAACGCATTTTTCCTCAACAATCTAGTCAGTGGTGCTGCCAAGCTGCCATAACCCTTAACAAATCTTCTATAATATCCTGTTAACCCCAAAAACCCACGTAATGCTCGGATGTTGGCTGGAATTGGCCAGTTTGCCATGCTTCTGAGTTTCGTAGGGTCGGCTGCAAGTAATAATATGCCCCAAGTATTCAATCCGGTCCTGAGCAAAAGAGCATTTTTTTCCATTAACTACTAAATGATTCCGAACAAGCAGCTGGAAAATGAGTTTGAGATGGTGTAAATGAGCTTTGAAATCTTTGCTGTAGATTAGGATGTCGTCAAAAAAAACTAGAACAAACTGTCGTAGATAGGGTTGGAATATCTCATTTATGAGTGACTGAAAAGTGGAAGGAGCATTGGTTAACCCGAAAGGCATCACCAGAAATTCATAGTGGCCTTCATGCGTTCTGAAAGCGGTTTTCTCCGTATCTTCAGTCCTGACCCGTATCTGATAATAACCTGACTTGAGATCAAGCTTGGAGAACACTACTGCACCATTTAACTCATCCATCAGTTCTTCAATAACGGGAATGGGAAATTTGTCATGAACTGTTAATTTATTCAACGCGCGATAGTCAACACACATCCGCCAACCCCCATCTTTTTTTTTAACCAATAAGACCGAGCTAGAATAAGGACTGTTGCTACGCTTAATTATACCAGCTGTGAGCAGATCCTTCACAATGTTTTCAATTTCCAATTTCTGATAATGAGGGTAGCGATAGGCTCTCAGATTAGGGGGAACAACCCCTTCTTTCAACTTAATGGAATGGTCTTGCACCCGTTTCACTGGCAGACCTTCGATAGGTTGAAAAACCTTCCGAAAATCATTTAACACAGCTTGTAACTCAGGGTTTGGCACCACCGGACCCCCTTGTTCCTCCCCTGTCAGAAACGCTGCACTAAACTCCACCAAGTAGCTTACATCTCCCTCATCCAAGGTCATCATTAAGTTTTTTAAAGACATGACGTTGCGCGACAATGTCGGATCACCTTGCCAAACCACTAACTGGTCCCCACAAACAAAACGCATAGTCAATTTCCTGTAATTCAGAGCAAATTCACCTAAGGACTTAAGCCAGGCCACCCCTAGCACCACATTTGATGTTCCAACTTCAAAAGCATGGAAGTCCTGTTGTACTGGAAAATCTTGAATCCACACACAAACATCACGACACAAACCCTGCCCTCGCAGACACACCCCATTACCCATCTGTACTCCAAACTTCCGAGAATTATCAATGGGTAAATGCAATTTCTGCACTAAAGAGGGAGCTAAAAAATTATCAGAGGCCCCACTGTCAATAAGAACTACTACTTCTTCCCCCCTTATGACCTCTCTCACTTTCAACAAATTGTTACCAGAAGAGAACCCAAGGATCGATTTAAAAGAGAGTTCTAGGGGTTCACCCGAAACTTCCCACGAAGCCTTGCCTTGCCTTCCTCAAGTTGGGGCTCCAAAACTGGTTCAGCCATGTTGTCATTTTCCGGTTCGAAATCATCAATTACCAACACATGGAACTGCCGCTGCTTACAAACATGCCCAAATTTGTACTTGTCGTCGCAATAAAAACATAAACCTTGCTCACGCCGCCTCTGAATCTCCCTATCAGACACACGACGCACTGAATCTCGACGTGGAAATTCATTCCCATGGAGCTCTCTGTCGGTGCGTATAGTCACCGTCTTCGTGATTGGAGGTGTTGGGAACTCGTGGGATTTGCTAGCGCTATGATTTCTGCTGGAATCCCCAAGTCGACTCACTGTTGCCAAACGATTCATGCCTATATTTTGACCTAAGTCCACGTCTCTCCTTGGTTTGTTACCTCCTGCAGTCATTTGATATCCCCACATGGGCTTAACTCTGTTTTGAATATCCCAAGCCTTCTCCAGAGCCCAATTTTTATCTTCTATCTTCTGGGCCATTTCCATCAATTCAGCTAGGTTCATGGGCTGGGCCAACCTCAACTCAGCTTTGATTTCTGCCCGCAACCCATTAAGGAACGTCCCTGTCAACATATCATCCCCTACATCAGCTAAAGGAGCTGCAATCAGTTCGAACATCTCGCGGTACTCAGCGACATTTCCAGTTTGCCTCAATGCCACCAGATTTTCATACCCGTTTCCCTCTTGGGTGCCTCAAAACCTTTTAAATAACTCGGTCCGGAACTCGCCCCACGTTGCCATGGGTGTTCGGGACTCTTTCCAATGAAACCAGCTCAAAGCTCTTCCCTCCAAACACACTACAGCAGCCTACATCTTTTCATTTTCTACTATTTAATTTAATCCAAAATAACGATCAACCCGCAATAACCAACTGTAAGGGTCATCCCCCTCAAATACAGGTAACTTCATTTTACGCCATCTGCTATCATATTTTCCATTCACGAAATCTCCCAAAGGGTTGGGATCAGGGACTTTGGATGCTTCTTGCTCTGTCGCCCTTGAAGACTCACTTATCTTCTCCTTCTCTTTTTCTGCTGCAATCAACAATTCCAACACCTTATCTAAACTAACACGCATTTCTCCCATGTTCAACTTCACGTTGCTCAGATCTTCTTTCAATACTGAGACTTCCTTTTCCATGTTCTCAGTGGTTTTGGTCCCTTTGGCCATTTCCAGGCTAGTGCTCTGATACCAAATTGATAGATTCAACTATCTTTACCACACAATGAATGAAAATTAACTGGATATTTGTATTCAAATTGCTAAAAGAAATTGTTCTAAGCTTTCAAGCAACTTAGGGCTCCTCACAATTTACTCAACAAAAACAATCATGACCCCCTACTCACGCACTCCTCTCCTTCTATAACCGAATTTCCCCACACAAGACACTACCAATAATAGAAAGACAAGTGGCACCCAAAAACAACAAAAAGGCAAACACAACAGAAACAACAATACAAGTAATAATTTCATCATCCTTTAAGCTGGGCTGGTTGGGCTGGATGGGCCGAGCTCTTCTCTGGATTCCTCTGCTGCTCCCTTTTTCCTATGTTGATGAGTGTTGTCGCAGACTCGCAGTGTTGATGATTTATTGAATTGTGTTTATGAGTGAAGTTGCAGTGTTGTGTGATGAGTTTGTTTTCTTATGCTGTTGTTGTTGCAGTGATATAGAGTGCAAATGTTTAATCATTTGCCAATAAATATGGCAATTTATGTTGCTTATTTGTTGATGAGTGTTGTTACAGTGTTGATGTTTTATTGAATTGTGTTGATGAGTGATGTTGCAGTGCTGTGTGATGAGTTTGTTTTCTTATGGTGCTGCTGTTGCAATGTTGTTGTGTCAATTGAACTGATATAGAGTGAAAATGTTTACTCATTTTAATGATAAAATTTGCCAATAAATATGGCAATTTAAGTTGCTTATTTGTTGTGAAAATGTTACATGATGTCTCATTTGATTGATTTTATTTAAACTAACCCTAGTTTAGTGTATAATATGTGAAATATAAATATCATTTAAAGAATATTTGAGAATTCCATGTACTATATAGATCAAAATGATGAGTTATCTTACACTCCTTAGTGGCAGATATCGTCAATGATATAATTGGATTATTGATTTCAGCAATGAGAAGCTTCATAAGGTAGGATTTTAAGCATCATAGCTCTAGCAATAGTTGTCGGCAGCTTATTTAGTCAATTAAAGGTAGGAGTCTATTACCCAAATCGTGAAATCAATTTTGCTCGCTCTTTCGATCGCACGAACCAATTTTGTGTTCCCAAAGCACCCCAGGTATCATCTTCATCTTTAATCTTCTACGTTTCTTACTCTTCTTTGTAGAGATTGTTCGTTGTTTGAGTGCTAGCTGTATTGATGAGTGATGTTGCTTTTTTTTTTTTTTACTGTGTTGATTAGTGTTTTTGCAGTGCCATTGACTTTCTTTGTTTTTTTATGTTGATGAGTGTTAATGTGGAGTCTGCTGACTGCCTGACTGTGTGCAGAGTGCTGTTGCTTTTTTCTAGTGTTGATGAATGCTGATGAGTGTTGTTGCAGTGTTGCTGTTTACTTGAATTGTGTTTATACATGAAATTTTATTTGTCTCATTTGGAGTACTTAAGAATCTGCTTAGGTACACTTCTTTTGTATATATAGTTATGTCATTCATCCAGGTCTGTTTTGTACTTCAGTGTGTGCTATTTTTCAAGTATGTCACTTCAATTGCTATCCTCTGTGTTTTTTATTCTCCTTGACGTCAATTAATATTGTTTTTTGATTGTTTGACGTTACTTCCCTAGTTGTTCCAGCACACATTTGCCTTAAATAATAATTGTTGAGGAAGCATTAATCTCAAGAACTTAAACTGATGGGGAAAACCATAATTATGTTTACACTTTTACATGCCTCCTCATCTGGACATGTATAAAGCATAGAAGTTAAACTCTAACAAAAACATTAATTATTTCCTTTCCACTGTTTTTGCATCAGAAAGTGTGCAACTTATTGACTTTTTTACTTCCAAGTTTAGTGTGATCAGGTAAAAAAATGTGACCGTGTGATATGTGTCAAGCACCCTTGTGCCAACCTGAGTTAAGCTATATAGGATCGAGTTGCACTGCTCTTGGCTTGGGCTGGCTTGTATATTTGCCAGCATAACAGACTCATACTAAGTGTTGTCTCTTTTATGTGATTCTTTTGTTCAAGGGTTTTGTGTATTAGCAGAGGGGATTTTGGTTTCTTTCATTTTCTTATAAAGCTTAAGTAATCAATACTAATGTGCATTATATGGATTCATATGGATTCATTCATTTTCTTGAGAAAATCAGTGGTGGGTATTGACCAAAATCCGAACTTTGATTAATTGAGAAATGAGTGAAAGAAATAAGAGATTTCTTGTTGAGTTTTTGAAGACATAACAAGCAAAGAACAAAAGAGCAAAGGCGGGGTAGATGTCTGAGTTATGACAATTTAAGATCTTTGCCAATTTCATTTTCTGTGCGTTTTTTTTTTTTTTTTTACTTGAATTTCTCAATTTTTTACTTGCTTGGATAAAGATTGATAAAAAAAATAGGGAGAGATATTGGAGAGATATCTATATATGAATCTTAAATTTAATGTATCTG